>JAVXUP010003918.1:0-48561 GCA_033070095.1 Escallonia herrerae | reverse complement strand
ATATTTGTTTGCATTTGATTTGTCCCACTTTTGCCCTCTTTTGAGAACAATGTTTACCGCTTTTCGTTTGTGCCTGATGATGCACATCATTGAATTCGTATATTTGTGACCGTCAATTTAAGATTGACACTGACTATGTTGAACAACTCTCGAAAATAGAGAGGGTCCTATGGACACATGTTTGTTATACTAGAGAGCCGAAGCCTCCTAGTATGCTCCGGAGCACACGTTTGATGTTTGATGTTTGGTTCGACATTTGGGTCTTATGACCACCATAGTCATCGTATGTTTGTAGCGTACCCGACATATAATTGAAATATGTTTTGGGTTAAACGCTTAGTGACGTTTGCTTTGGTATTTGGCAGTAAGATATGATTGCATTTTCATAACTTCGGGCTTGTATTTGATTTGGGTTCTTTGGACCACCTTGTGAACATTTTGTATATTTGATTCGCCTTATTTACATTGTGGTCGATTGCTATATCTTGTTCGTCAAAGATTTGGTTTTGTTTTGGACTACGAATCATCGTATTTGCTTCCCATTGATTTTCCACTTACTGGGCTATTCGAGCTCACCCCCCTATTCGTTTGTTTTGTCCTTTACCACAGGTATCGGACGTGATTTTGGACGTGACATGTTTGGGGGAATTATAGCATTTAGTTTTGTTAGTATATTTTGAGCAATGTAAATCATCTGAGGACTCTACCCGAAAGTGGGTTAGTTGTATATGAGACTTGGAAATTGTATTGAACAGTAGAGCTTTGGTCACATTATTTAGTTTTAGTGGATTTTTGATGAGGAAGATTGTTAGTTAAGTTTTTGAAAGGATTGTATCTAAACTCTTGGATCTTTTGAGATGAGTAAGATTGAGATTTAGATAATGGTGTTTGTGGCATCGTAGATGCTTTGTTATACATTTATAATGGTTATGTCATCGACGTGTTTGAGTCTTGCTTTAAAGATATGTATGGACCTTGAAGTTGGAGTTTTGATCTTTGAGCAATGGGTGATTTGATAGAATTAATTCTTGTGTATATTGTTTCACCGCTGCGTTTAGTAATCGTTTTGTAATGAGATTATTTTGGAGAACGGATTGTCATAGACCTTTGTTCGTGGAGATATTTTATCTTAAAGGATTTAGTTGCTCTGTCTATACCGTTATCTTTAGAACTGTAATGGTATATAATGAAGTTTGATGTTAGTCGCGGCCTCTCGTTTTTGGGGCGTGACAGGAGTGGTATCAGAGCTTAGGTTTGAGATTCTGTAGACTCTAAGCCTAAGACATATGTGATTGGGATTGAACCTCGAAAAGGTGGATTAAGTTTGGAGAATTTATTTCATATTAGAGCATAAGATTGAGATTGGCCATAAGTTTTGGATTTGGCTTGAGTACGCAATCGTAGAACGAATGTTAGTTGTTTTTTATTTGTTTTGATATTTTCCGTATTGGACAAGGAGAATGATTGAAAGATAGGACTATGATCTTTGGATGTCTACGAGTAGCTCTATCAGATAGTGTATGGAAAAAGGTTGTGATCTCAGAAAATAATTGATATGGTGACCGAGACTTTGTACGGAATTTGAAAGGAAGATTTGACATTACTAGATCATAGTGCCCCTTTATTTCAGTTGTTTCGATATCCTTCGCAAGCATCTAAGTTTTGAACCTAGAAATTTGAAACGTGTTTAGATATAGATACTTTTATGGAATCCTGTGGTGGCCCTTATGGTTTATAATTCTTGCCCCATCAGTATTGACTACGGATATTTAAGAGTTGGCATAATTTTTGAATATGGAACACTTTGATGTTATTTTGGGGTATGGACTGATTGTCTTCCAATAATGCCAAGATGGATTGCTTTAAAAAGGGAGGATGACTATGATCTTATGGCGAAGAGCTCTGAAAAATAGAAGCTATCTGTAAAGGCTGTGACTGAGAGATATAAATGATGTGGTAGTTTAAAGGCTTAAACATTGGTGGATGCATGTGCAGAATTCGATTTTTGGGTTGTTTAAGACGACACATTTAGCTTTGATGGATTTTGATAATAGTTTGGACCGATTTTGTTTGGAGGCATCAGAGTGCGCTGCGGAAGTGTGGTGGTCTTTTGGTAAGACGTATAAATGCTTGTTGATGTTGGTTATCCAGTTTGGATAAGTCAAAGTAATATGTTTCAAAGGATTATTCTATGGCATTGGTTTTAGGGTTAGACTAGTGAAAATTGACGGAATCATATTTCTCTTTAATTGATCTCGTTGTGTTGATTTCTGACCTTTAAAGACATTGCATCATTGTAGTTTTATTTAGGCCTTAGACATTGAGTTTGTGATTTTAGTAGTCAATGAAATATGGACCAGAGGAATGAGTTTGATTCTATCTTGTGAAACCATGTGTTTCAAGTGCTCAGATGTTGCAGGCATAATGACTTTAGAAATTAATGTCGGCAATTTGATTAAGTATTATGTTTGTAAGGCGAACGGACTAAGTCGATGTAGTATGCTTCGAATGCTGTCTGATGGTTTTGGTTTTGGTGAAAAAAAAAATAGAAGGGGGAAAGTATTAATCATTAGGTGATCTCATGGGCCGGTTAGTGAATTGCTTAGATAAGTAATCTTGGTTAAGCCTTAGGTGTTGAGTTTGTGATCTTTTGTAGTTGAAAGGTATGGGCAAGACGTTGAGCTTGATGTTGCCTTAAGTAACCGTGTGTTTGAAGTAATGAAATGTTTTTGGAGTATAGAATCTTGGAATATTTGATGTTGGTGATTTGATTATGGATAAATCGTATTTGAAAGTCTAACAGTGTGGGTGATGCTTTGGACGGAAGGCATACAAAGAGTTTAGCAACTTTGGTTATGAGTTACACTCAGTTGTCAGTAAAATGTTATTAAGAACGTATTTTGATGGTTCTAATTGTGACTTTGTACGTGTCACGACCCGAACCCACGGGTAAGCCCGTGTGCTAGGCACGTGACCGGCCGCAGGCCCATTCAAACACCTGCCAGGGCTCTGCTAGGCCTTACTACAATCCTGTGACTCCAAATTAATTCTAATTTACGGACCTCCAAAACATTCAAATAAAACTCTCATTACATGTCTTTAAAACTTATAAAGAAAACTCTAGGAGACCTAAGCTCCTTACATCAGTTCAAGCATAACGTAAATTAACATAGACTAAAATGTTCGAATAGTAGGCACTCATTATTCTAAAAATTCTCTTCGGGCATAACTCCCCCGTGTGGCTCATACGGCTCCGCTTCCCTTGAGTAGTCACCTGAAAAATAAGGAATGAGCGAAAGCCCAGCAAATACACCAGCCATGTTCCTAAAATAAGTTTGGAATTTCTAAAACATGCCATGGGTTTTCATTCAACAACTCAAGCATTTGATTATTGTCATTCATAAAAACGTCTTTCATATACATATACCTGAATTTCAGAAGAAAAGATGTTCAAATCTGAGTACAACCATCATTCATTCCATTCACATCAGAAACATATATTTCTTTTCGTAGGTATGCTGCGGTCAGCGTACGAGCCCCCCTGACTAGGGCCCGAAATCCCTCCTACACCCGGGATAAAATAATCATGTGGGCGCAAGGGCGCACCACCAGCCATAGTACTATGCATCAACGTATGAGCCCCGTTGACCAGGGCCCGAAATCCAACATTCCCCCGTTGGATATGGGGCACAGCAACCAAGACCAGTTTCATTGCTCATTAACATGTACTCAGTAAAATTTTATGACACACACGACATTCCATGGCATTCTTTCATATTACATTTCTCGTCAAATATTTTAGAAATAAAACATATGCAATATATATCTTTGAACTTCAATTGATCAAAACATAAATACATAATATAGTTTTTGCAAATAAATATACGGAGGAACATGACAGGGGTACTTACCTTGCTCAAAATCTGCTTTTGGTATTTGCTCAAATGCCGGCCCTAGCTCTTGACTATCAAAACCTAAATAACAAATCATACGGATGTTATTCATTGTCGCTTGGGCACGTTTAGGTATTATGTTTCTTTTAGATGAGTAAAGCTTTACCCAACCGTCCCCCGACTTATGTATAATTACCTATTTGCCCACAATGCCTAAAGTACCTTATCCACACTGATGTATTATAAACTTAATTTAACTACCCACAACATACTCATTTCTCTACCCGAACCGACGAAATCCAAGGCAGTTTTTTTTTTTTTTCACTCGGCCAACCTAACCCGACACTCGTCACACTCCACGAGGTTTCGAAATGTCCCAAAAATATTCTTATCGTTCATTAAGCATTATTTATAGCTAAATAAATTATATGGGATTAAAATATAATTTTTGATTATTTTTTTTTATTAAAAACAATTTTCTTAAATACCAGAAAAGCCTATAAATAACAATTAATGCTTCTAACTCAAATCAAGGTTCCATAATTTTCATGATAGATTTATAATATATAAGAAAAATACAGAAATCAAAAATTGTAATTTAAAAAGTACCGAAACCATTTTAAAATCATTCGTTTCAATAAATCAAATGTGATACAGGTTAATGTACTAAATCAACCTGGAAATTAATGAAACTTAAACTGAGTTGTCTTTTTACTATAAAAGCATTGCTGTAATTTTTGCAGAATTTAATATTAATTGTAAATGCTCAAAACAAATTTTAGGATAACTGCACTTACAAAAATATTAAAAATACTAAACGACATCAGAAAAATATGAAACTTTCACAGAAATTCTAATATTGTACTAAGAACAAGCCTGTAAAGTTTCAACATTTTTGGACAACTATAAAATATTCAGCTGCCACGTGGTACAACTGCACCTGCGCAATGTACCACCTTGTAGCATATACCCATTACCCACTTCTTCTTCTTCTTTCTCTGAAATACAGTCACAAAGCAGCTGACTCCCTCCTCACGGCTGTACCTCCCATTTCTTCCACACTCACTCACTCTTAAACAATCAAACAATCAAACACTTTCTCTTCTCTCACAAACATTCACACTCAAACCATTTACACTAATCCCACATTCAAACATATATACACAGCAATTCTACACAAACACTACCACTGAAACATTCCCAACATCACTCAGGCTACACACTCATGAGGACCTACCTCACCCACGTTTGAGCATCCATTAGTGACACACTTTCTCATGGCTATGGCTGCCCAAGCTTACCTATCTCCCTCACCAATATACTCACCCACAACTCTCACACGCACACACGGCTGCCGTTTCGGCAGCCTCACCACATCGCACACACCCACACAGTCCCTCTCCATTTTTTTTTCTTACACTCACTCACACAGCACATACGGCAGTCCCTCATGGCTGTCTCTCTCTCTCTAACGATGGCCCTCCATGGCTACTTCCACCCCGCCTCACAGCCGTACTCAATACCTACGGCAGCCTCTGTGGCTACCCCAGTTCCTCTCTTCCCTGTCGGCAGTCATGGCTGCCATCCTCCTCCACTTAATCTCACAGCAATGACCACCCAAAGTTGTCATCCACTCACGACCATAAACCCACAAACCCATACACCTTTCCCCCTCGATCTCTTTCTAAGACAAGAAGTCATACAGACCCATATACCCACTGATATATGTACACAAACCCGTTTCTCCCTCCCAACGCAGCCCTAACCCATATACATGTATCTCTAAACACATAGATTTATTTAGGGAAAAAGGGATGTAGAAATCTTACCGGAGTGTTGTTGATCACCGGAAACCTTGCCGGAGGATCTCCCTTTTTTTTTTTTTTTGCTCTCCTCTATCTCCAGCTACGTTGAGTTTGACGGCTAAGGGTGGCTGCCCCCTTCTATATCTTATATACATATATGTATGGGGGTGAAAACCCTAGTTGGAATTGCAAGGAAACTTACAACCCTTTTTTGTCGCTAAAACTCTAGCCCAACTTATTATATCGAAAAATAGTCGAAATATATTAACTACACTAATTATTGCTAAAAGTATAACGATGCTAAAATTTTTGCCACTAGAAGTTGTTAAGTAATACATTGATGTTGAGTGAAATTATTGTCGCTACGAGTCGCTAATTGGAATTCTAATATTAGATAGAGGTATCATCGTTAACTATAAAAATGTCGCTAAGGATTTCTAAAAATTTTGTTAACACTAATTGTCGCCATAAGCTGCTCAAAATAATATGCCATTATTATTTTGGCCCGAAAATAATTATGATATAAAAAATGTCCCGGGCATTACATTCTCCCCTCCTTTAAAAGAATTTGGTCCTCCAAATTTTACGTACCTCCATTTTGGAAAAGATGAGGGTATTTGCTTCTGACTTCGTGTTCGCGTTCCCACGTGGCCTCCTCAACCGCATGGTTCCTCCACAGGACCTTTACCAAGGGGATTTTCTTAGTTCGGAGTGTCTGTTCCTTATAATCTAAGATTTGAACTGGTTGTTCGATGTAAGTGCAGTCTTCTCTAATCTGTAAAGGCTCTGATTGTAATACATGTGTAGGGTCTGGGATGTACTTCCTTAGCATGGACACGTGAAATACATTATGGACGCTGGCTAATTCCGGCGGTAACGCTACACGGTAGGCCAGAGAACCAATTCTATCAAGTATTTCAAAAGGTCCCACATACCTAGGGCTTAGCTTCCCTTTCTTTCCAAATCGTAGTACTCCTTTCATTGGTGACACCCTCAAAAACACCCGGTCGCCCACTTGGAACTCTAACTCCCGTCTGCGTATGTCTGCATAACTCTTCTGTCTGCTTTGAGCACCACGTAACTTCTCTTTAATAACTCTGACCTTTTCCGAAGTCAATTGCACTAATTCTGGTCCCAACAATTTCCTTTCCCCTACCTCGTCCCAACATAGTGGCGATCTGCACTTCCTACCGTATAAGGCTTCAAAAGGAGCCATCCCAATGCTACTCTGGTAACTGTTGTTGTAAGAAAATTCGATTAACGGCAAATGGTCATCCCAACTACCTTTGAAATCTAGTACGCAAGCCCGTAGTAGATCTTCTAATGTTTGGATAGTCCTTTCTGACTGACCATCTGTTTGGGGATGGAAGGCCGTGCTGAACTGTAGCCTAGTACCGAATGCATGTTGTAAGCTTCCCCAGAATTTGGATACGAAACGAGGGTCTCTATCCGAAACGATTGAGACTGGAATGCCATGCAAACGCACTATCTCTTCTACGTAGGTGGTGGCTAACTTGTCCATCGAATAAGTCATCCGGACAGGCAAGAAGTGTGCACACTTCGTTAATCTGTCTACTATTACCCAAATAGCATCATGTCCAGAACGGGTCTTTGGCAATCCTGAAACAAAATCCATAGTGATGTGTTCCCACTTCCATTCTGGTATCGGTAATGGCTGTAAAGGCCCGGCGGGTCTTTGGTGTTCCGCCTTCACTTGCTGACATACTAGGCATCTAGATACAAACTCTGCAATCTCTCTCTTCATGTTTCCCCACCAGAAAGTCTCTCGGAGATCCCTGTACATTTTTGTGCCTCCAGGATGAATCGAGTAACCTGATCTGTGAGCTTCTTCAAAGATTTCTCTTTTTAAACTGGGATTACTCGGCACGCAAATCCTATTGCCGAACCGAAGTATTCCATCTTGCAACTTGTACTCAGATTTGTCTCCTTTCTTTACTTCTTCTGTGATCTTAAGTAGATGTTCATCGTTCTTCTGAGCTGTCTTAATTCTATCAATTAGAGTGGGTCGTACCATTAGGTTGTTCAATGAACTGTCCTTGTCTGATTCTCGGATCCTGACATCCAATTCCAACTTTCTCATATCTTCCAATAAATTCCTCTGTCTTGTAATTAGGGTAGCCATTGACGAAGACGACTTCCTGCTAAGTGCATCGGCAACTACATTCGCCTTTCCTGGGTGATACTGGATGTTGAGGTCGTAATCCTTCAGTAGTTCTAACCATCGCCTTTGTCTCATGTTTATTTCCTTCTGGGTGAATATGTACTTCAGGCTCTTATGGTCAGTAAAAATCTCACAGGATTCCCCATATAGGTAGTGCCTCCAGATCTTTAAGGCAAAAACTACCGCCGCCAGCTCTAGGTCATGGGTTGGGTAATTCTTCTCATAGGGTTTCAGCTGTCTAGAAGCGTAGGCAATTACCTTTCCATTTTGCATGAGTACGCACCCTAGACCCTTATGGGAGGCATCGCTATAGATCGTGAACCCTCCCGACCCACTAGGAAGTGTGAGTATAGGGGCTGTGACTAGCCTTCTCTTCAACTCTTGAAAGCTTTTCTCACAATCTTCGCTCCATTCAAACTTGACTCCCTTTTGGGTCAGGCGAGTCAAAGGTGTTGCTATACGTGAGAACCCTTCCACAAATCTTCTGTAATATCCCGCCAACCCTAAGAAGCTCCGAATTTCTGTCACCGTAGTAGGTCTATTCCAATCGACAACTGCCTCTATCTTTTTAGGGTCGACCGATATTCCTTCTTTTGATACCACATGCCCCAAGAATGCAACTCTATCCAACCAAAATTCGCATTTCTTAAGCTTGGCATACAACTTCTTTTCTCTTAGAATCTTTAATACCATCCTTAAGTGTTCTTCATGTTCTTCTCTCGTTTTAGAATATATCAATATATCGTCAATGAACACCACCACAATTTGATCCAAGAAAGGTTTGAATACTCGATTCATTAAGTCCATGAATGCCGCTGGGGCGTTAGTCAATCCAAACGGCATAACCAAAAACTCGTAGTGTCCATATCTCGTGCGAAATGCCGTCTTGGGCACGTCCTCTGCCTTGATTTTTAGCTGGTGATACCCCGAACGAAGGTCAATCTTCGAAAACCACTTCGCCCCCTGCAACTGATCAAACAGGTCATCTATGCGGGGTAACGGGTAACGATTCTTTATTGTCACCTTGTTTAATTCTCGATAATCGATGCACAATCTCATTGTCCCATCCTTCTTCTTAACAAACAGCACTGGTGCACCATAGGGTGATGCACTAGGGCGAATGAACCCTTTGTCTAAAAGGTCTTGCAATTGTGTCTTAAGTTCTCTTAACTCCATGGGTGCCATACGATAGGGTGCCTTAGATATAGGGACAGTCCCCGGGATCAAATCAATCTGAAATTCAACTTCTCTATCGGGCGGCATCCCCGGCAAATCTTCGGGAAACACCTCTGGGAATTCTCTCACCACTGAAATGTCTTCTAACTTCTGTTCCTTTTGCTGGGTATCTATAACGTATGCCAGGTACCCGCGACAACCTTTCCTAAGGAGTCGGTTTGCCTGTAAGGCAGAAACCATAGGTGGAGGGGGTGCAATACTAGATCCTTGGAAGAACAACTGGTCTTGGCCTGGAATGTTAAAGGTCACTCTTTTATAAAAACAATCTACAGAAGCATGATGTGTCGCCAACCAATCCATTCCTAGAATGACATCAAACTCCAACATGTCTAAACAAATCAGGTTCACTGCTAGTTCTCTCCCCTTAATTTTTATTAGACAGTTCTTGACCACTTGGTCCGCTACAACCGAGTCCCCCATTGGGGTAGAGATGCATAACGGTGAATCTAATGGTTCTAGTTGCTTGTCCAAGCGTTTAATAAAAGCATGTGATGCAAAGGAATGTGTAGCGCCGGAATCAAACAATACTTTTGCAAATATGGAGGAAACAGGAAGTGTACCAGTAACCACCGAGTCCGAAGCTTGTGCATCCTGCTGAGTCATAGCAAAAACTCTCGCCGTTCCCCTAGGCTTTGTTGCATCATTCTTCACCTGATTTTGAGGTCGCGCCCTAGGACAATTCCTAGCTATGTGGCCTTCTTGCCCACATTCAAAACATCTGTTCGTTCCCCACCGACATGGTTGCCCTGGATGGAAGCGCTGGCATCTGTTACATTTTGGTGTTCCCATTTGTCCACCCTTCTCAGTTGTCGAATTCCTTTGAACGTTCCACCTTGGCTCGTTTCTTTGTTGTTGTGGTGCCCTATTACCGAATCCCTGTCTTTGTTCAGTCCACTGTTGAGTCTGCACTCCTCTGTTTCCTTCTTGAGGTTTCAGCCGCTTGGAGGTATCTCCGAACATGTTGTTTCCTTGAGATTCGTTATTTCTGGCCCTTTTTCTTTGTTGGTCCCTCAACCGGTACAAGTCCTCACTATCCCTTTCCGCGATTTGGGCTCTATCCACTACCTCAGCATAAGTCCCTAGCCTTAATGTCGAAATGCGAGACCGGATACTGAGCCTCAGCCCATTCTCAAACTTCCTTGCTCGTTTGACTTCTGTATCCACTAAGTGGGTAGCGTAACGAGACAACTTAGTGAATTCGGCCTCATATTCCTTAACCGAACAGTTCCCCTGGGTCAGCTGTATGAAATCGATCTCCATTTGCTCCTTGATGGTTTGGGGGAAGTATTTCTCGAGGAACAAATTCTTGAAGCCTTCCCATTCCATATTGGCCACCTCATCCGCCTTCACCCTTTTTGTGGCCTTCCACCATTGGTTGGCTTCATCCTTGAGCATGAATGCTGCAAACACGACCTTCTGTCTCTCGGTACAACCCAAAACCTCAAAGATGTCTTCCAGATCCGATATCCAAGATTCCGCCTTGAAAGGATCAGTAGTACCCAAGAAAGATGGCGGGTCCATCCTTTTGAACTTTTCAATCGATGACCCCCCAGTTGCAGTCACCTGGTGCTCCACGACTCTGGCGAGGTTCTCCACCATCCTAAACACGTCATCATTTTGAGCTCCGTTTCTTCGTGCCATTTCTTTTCAACCTATAAGGGAGTTCTCATAAGAGTCTTTATTTTCCAATCACAATCAATTTATCACTGCAATGATACTAATACTAATATCAAATTATTGATGTAATTTACTCTTCACTGGTCTCTTTCATTGACCTAACATACTTAAGTGGTTCAAAATTTCTCGCCGAGTTGACATTTCTAAAAACAAACAACTCAAATGCATTAAAATCATAAATATGACATAATTTAATTGAGTAACTTTATTTCAAACGATTCTAAAGATATCGTTCTAAAACAACGAGTCCAACACAGTGGCACACACTGCTTATTTCTTAATTTAACTATTAGGATCTCTCATTTCTTTCCCATCCTAATTATTTGCGGGCTGGATGTAGGTTTCCCACTCCTGGATCCATTCTTGTACTTCAGCTCGAGAGAAGGTCATCTCATCCTCATCTCCCAACCGGTTTTGCAATGCTATGACTTTGCTTCCAAAATAATAATTGTAGTCTTTCTGCCTTTGCTCCCAGGTGAGGCTGAAGCTAAGCCTCATACTCTCCACTTGAGTCTCAAGTACCTTAACCTCTTCTTTCAAAAGTTTCATCTCTCTTTCTGATGGGCTCATTCTCTTTCCTGAATCTACCACTTCCTCTCTAGGGCGCTTTCCAGTTTTCTTCTTTCCAATGTAGGATGCCTGGCTGGAATCTTTGGATCCTTCAGAGGGCATTTGACTAATCTCAAATGAAAGACTATCCTCGCTCCTGTTTGCCATCGCCCTATCACAACACAAACATCACAGATAATGTCTGTTAACATGAGGTTTTCTCAATCTACAACTCAAGGACTTAGTTGATTATTGAAAACTGCAATAAGGCACATCAAAAAATCTAATCTCTTCTTAAATAGAATTCCTTTCTCCCTTTCTACTCCTGAACTTATTTCCTAAATACTCATATACAAGGTCATATACCTAATCATCGAAATCATTTCTTAAACTCTAGTATCCCAAAACCGTAATGCTCTGATACCATTTCTGTCACGACCCGAACCCACGGGTAAGCCCGTGTGCTAGGCACGTGACCGGCCGCAGGCCCATTCAAACACCTGCCAGGGCTCTGCTAGGCCTTACTACAATCCTGTGACTCCAAATTAATTCTAATTTACGGACCTCCAAAACATTCAAATAAAACTCTCATTATATGTCTTTAAAACTTATAAAGAAAACTCTAGGAGACCTAAGCTCCTTACATCAGTTCAAGCATAACGTAAATTAACATAGACTAAAATGTTCGAATAGTAGGCACTCATTATTCTAAAAATTCTCTTCGGGCATAACTCCCCCGTGTGGCTCATACGGCTCCGCTTCCCTTGAGTAGTCACCTGAAAAATAAGGAATGAGCGAAAGCCCAGCAAATACACCAGCCATGTTCCTAAAATAAGTTTGGAATTTCTAAAACATGCCATGGGTTTTCATTCAACAACTCAAGCATTTGATTATTGTCATTCATAAAAACGTCTTTCATATACATATACCTGAATTTCAGAAGAAAAGATGTTCAAATCTGAGTACAACCATCATTCATTCCATTCACATCAGAAACATATATTTCTTTTCGTAGGTATGCTGCGGTCAGCGTACGAGCCCCCCTGACTAGGGCCCGAAATCCCTCCTACACCCGGGATAAAATAATCATGTGGGCGCAAGGGCGCACCACCAGCCATAGTACTATGCATCAACGTATGAGCCCCGTTGACCAGGGCCCGAAATCCAACATTCCCCCGTTGGATATGGGGCACAGCAACCAAGACCAGTTTCATTGCTCATTAACATGTACTCAGTAAAATTTTATGACACACACGACATTCCATGGCATTCTTTCATATTACATTTCTCGTCAAATATTTTAGAAATAAAACATATGCAATATATATCTTTGAACTTCAATTGATCAAAACATAAATACATAATATAGTTTTTGCAAATAAATATACGGAGGAACATGACAGGGGTACTTACCTTGCTCAAAATCTGCTTTTGGTATTTGCTCAAATGCCGGCCCTAGCTCTTGACTATCAAAACCTAAATAACAAATCATACGGATGTTATTCATTGTCGCTTGGGCACGTTTAGGTATTATGTTTCTTTTAGATGAGTAAAGCTTTACCCAACCGTCCCCCGACTTATGTATAATTACCTATTTGCCCACAATGCCTAAAGTACCTTATCCACACTGATGTATTATAAACTTAATTTAACTACCCACAACATACTCATTTCTCTACCCGAACCGACGAAATCCAAGGCAGTTTTTTTTTTTTTTTCACTCGGCCAACCTAACTCGACACTCGTCACACTCCACGAGGTTTCGAAATGTCCCAAAAATATTCTTATCGTTCATTAAGCATTATTTATAGCTAAATAAATTATATGGGATTAAAATATAATTTTTGATTATTTTTTTTTATTAAAAACAATTTTCTTAAATACCAGAAAAGCCTATAAATAACAATTAATGCTTCTAACTCAAATCAAGGTTCCATAATTTTCATGATAGATTTATAATATATAAGAAAAATACAGAAATCAAAAATTGTAATTTAAAAAGTACCGAAACCATTTTAAAATCATTCGTTTCAATAAATCAAATGTGATACAGGTTAATGTACTAAATCAACCTGGAAATTAATGAAACTTAAACTGAGTTGTCTTTTTACTATAAAAGCATTGCTGTAATTTTTGCAGAATTTAATATTAATTGTAAATGCTCAAAACAAATTTTAGGATAACTGCACTTACAAAAATATTAAAAATACTAAACGACATCAGAAAAATATGAAACTTTCACAGAAATTCTAATATTGTACTAAGAACAAGCCTGTAAAGTTTCAACATTTTTGGACAACTATAAAATATTCAGCTGCCACGTGGTACAACTGCACCTGCGCAATGTACCACCTTGTAGCATATACCCATTACCCACTTCTTCTTCTTCTTTCTCTGAAATACAGTCACAAAGCAGCTGACTCCCTCCTCACGGCTGTACCTCCCATTTCTTCCACACTCACTCACTCTTAAACAATCAAACAATCAAACACTTTCTCTTCTCTCACAAACATTCACACTCAAACCATTTACACTAATCCCACATTCAAACATATATACACAGCAATTCTACACAAACACTACCACTGAAACATTCCCAACATCACTCAGGCTACACACTCATGAGGACCTACCTCACCCACGTTTGAGCATCCATTAGTGACACACTTTCTCATGGCTATGGCTGCCCAAGCTTACCTATCTCCCTCACCAATATACTCACCCACAACTCTCACACGCACACACGGCTGCCGTTTCGGCAGCCTCACCACATCGCACACACCCACACAGTCCCTCTCCATTTTTTTTTTCTTACACTCACTCACACAGCACATACGGCAGTCCCTCATGGCTGTCTCTCTCTCTCTCTAACGATGGCCCTCCATGGCTACTTCCACCCCGCCTCACAGCCGTACTCAATACCTACGGCAGCCTCTGTGGCTACCCCAGTTCCTCTCTTCCCTGTCGGCAGTCATGGCTGCCATCCCCCTCCACTTAATCTCACAGCAATGACCACCCAAAGTTGTCATCCACTCACGACCATAAACCCACAAACCCATACACCTTTCCCCCTCGATCTCTTTCTAAGACAAGAAGTCATACAGACCCATATACCCACTGATATATGTACACAAACCCGTTTCTCCCTCCCAACGCAGCCCTAACCCATATACATGTATCTCTAAACACATAGATTTATTTAGGGAAAAAGGGATGTAGAAATCTTACCGGAGTGTTGTTGATCACCGGAAACCTTGCCGGAGGATCTCCCTTTTTTTTTTTTTTTTTGCTCTCCTCTATCTCCAGCTACGTTGAGTTTGACGGCTAAGGGTGGCTGCCCCCTTCTATATCTTATATACATATGTGTATGGGGGTGAAAACCCTAGTTGGAATTGCAAGGAAACTTACAACCCTTTTTTGTCGCTAAAACTCTAGCCCAACTTATTATATCGAAAAATAGTCGAAATATATTAACTACACTAATTATTGCTAAAAGTATAACGATGCTAAAATTTTTGCCACTAGAAGTTGTTAAGTAATACATTGATGTTGAGTGAAATTATTGTCGCTACGAGTCGCTAATTGGAATTCTAATATTAGATAGAGGTATCATCGTTAACTATAAAAATGTCGCTAAGGATTTCTAAAAATTTTGTTAACACTAATTGTCGCCATAAGCTGCTCAAAATAATATGCCATTATTATTTTGGCCCGAAAATAATTATGATATAAAAAATGTCCCGGGCATTACACTTACACCCTCCGAACACCGGCCGACACGTGCCAGGCGCCCCTAATCGGTGTCTGATTTTTTTTTTAATTTCCAATACCGTGTGGGACACTTCATCGAGGAGTGTCAGACACGGCATGAAGTAGTGTTGGACCGTTTACTGCCAATTTAAGATTTTTTGAACTAATTTTGGGGGTGGGGTTTTTTTTTTACAAAAAATATTAAATATGCCCTAATCTAGGTTGAGTAATGATATCCGATTGGTTAGATCATGAAGCCATAGGTTCTAATTGAAATCTTATAGTATAGTGGAAGGATCAAAGCTACTATTGATATTCTCAACTCATATTTTGAAGTTTATGTGTAAGATTCGGTGACACCTTCGTTTGAGAGTTACCTAGTCAGAGTGTAGTGCTTTGATATCATAAGTTAGTGAAATTTCAAGGACAAAATTTCTATAGGGGGGAAAGTGTAACACCCCAATATTTTTAATGGATTAATAATAATAGTAATAATAAATAAAATTTAGCGACGAATATATTTTCAATCATCAGTATTTTAGTTAGCAGTTTTTAGCAGCAATTTTGTAATTTATCACTAGCATTGATAATATATTAGCGACTTTTAGCGTCGACTGCCATGAGTGAAATTTTATGGGTAACTTTTAGCGACGATATTTTTATTTTTAGCAACTTTTGAACGATGAATTATTTATTTATTTATTTTCTTAGTATCTATATATATATATATATATATATACACACACCTATATAAACAATTAATGAAGCCGAATAGCGTAATGAACCCGTTAGAATTTTTTCTAGCACATAAGTAATAGTAAATAATTGTTTTGGGCATTTTCATAATAATAGAAAATTTCTGGGTAAACTTTAAAATGACTAAGGAAAATTTAGAGGACTCTGGGTAGTTGTCCAGCCTAGGGTTATATATATATATATATATATATATATATATATATATATATATATATATATATATATATATATATATACTTATCATATGAAGGATCAGCCGACCTTGGCTTCTATTGGAGACCTTATTGCGGCCAAGAGAGATACAGAGAGAAAAAGAGGAATGATCAAAGAGAAGTTTTCTGCAAATTTTTTGATAAGTTTTCAGCTTTTTCTGTTGTTTATTTCATAATTTATGGGAATGAAAGGCTGGGTTTATGGCCGTGAGTGGAGGGCACTGCCTCATAAGGCAATATACTCGTGTGTGTATGTGTGTGTGTGTGTGTGTGTGTTGAATGAGAGATCATGTGGGTGTAAGATTGAGGGAAGGCAGTATATATGGGTTTCCAATGTGTATGGGAAAAAGGAAAGGCTAAAACACAATCGTGTGAATGTATGTGTGTTTTGTGCGGCCATGGGGTTGGACGAGTGCAAGGCACGACGGTAGCTGTGATGAAATATGTGTGTTTGTGCAATTATGGAAAAATTGTGGGTGATTGGCAGAGAAGAGAATGAAGATGTGATAGTGCCAAAAATATGATGCAATAGATAAAAGCTCGGAGTTTAGAGTTTAGAAAGGGCTCTTGGTTCATTGGACATGCTTTGTTTAGGAGCTGGACAAATTCAATGGTGAGGGCTGATGTGTGAACTGCCATGAGGCAGTATATGGTGTTGTTGTGTGTAACCTGTGTGTCTACGTGAAGGCTGTGTGGATGTGTAATAGGTTATGTGTAGTATGCATATATGTGTATAGAATGAGGAATCAATAACGTGTGTTAGTCTGCGTGAACGTGTAGAGTGGCAGTGGGTCTGGGAGGTGCGTATACTTGATAGTATATAAGTGTGTGAGATTAAAGTGAAATAGAGGGTGTGTAGATTGTGGTGCAGGATGGAGTACGTAACAAGAAAGAATATGGTGCAGTAGTGAGTGTGGGTGTATTTGTGGGTGTGTATACATGTGTTGGGTTTTGCAAATTGTGAGGGAGTGTAGGGGAATGGGGAAATTGCTCGTTTATGGGTGCTTATGTGCGTATTTAGGTGTGAATAAGGCAGCATAAATGGGTAAAACAGTGGGTGCATTAGTGTGTTTGTGGTGTGTTCGTGAGTGTAGGTGTCTTGTGCGTGTAGCTGTGGGTGTGTGTGTGTGTGTGTGTGTCTTCTTGTCTGAGAGTGTAGTGTGATTGTGGTGTGAGTGTTTGCATGTGCTGTATGTCCAGGCTGAGGTGAGGTGTTTGAGTGGTTAAATGAATGAAATGCAAGACAAGAAGAGGGAGACCCACTGCCTCATGGCACTGGGCATGCAAATGGGTAATGTTCTGCTCTTTTTGAACTTGTGTAAATGATGGTGAAATGGAGGGAATATCAGTGTTGGATGTGTTAATGTGAGTATAAGAGTGTTGGTTATTGTATGTGTGTGAGTGGGTATAATGGAGAAAGAAGTGATGTGAGGTTTTGGTAAACTGTGAGGGCACTGCGTGGAGAAAGTGTGTTGTTGAGTGGTGTAAATCGAGGTTCTGTGAGGCAGAGAAAGTAAAGAGAAGAAAGGAAGTGCAGATCGGGTATTGGGTTAACATTAAGTGTGGTGCGCGTATTCAATAATCTACAGTATACTTTAGCATGTGAAATTTCAACTTATAATACCTTAGGCTATAATAGAATTTCTGGCCAAATTTTATAAATTTATGAAATTATTTGTATTTTTAATATTTTCTGTAATTTCAGAGTTATAAAATTCTTTCGGAGCCTTTAAACCCATGAAAATGTTTTGGTAATTTTTAGAGTTTATCTGCTTTCATTTCCGTATCGCATTGATTTTAGTAAAATGAAAAATAAAAAAATAGTTTTGATGTCTTTTAAATTCTGATTTTAGTTTTTATAATATATATATATATATATATATATATATATATATATATATATATATATATATATATATATATATATATATATATATATATATATATGGGGGAGCTGATCCGTTGATAGCGCTAGCAAAATGGGGTGTTTTGCTAGCGCGATCTGACCGTCCATCCTAAAAGATGGACGGTCCAGATCGCGCCTTTTTTCAAAACTGACACCCGTCCGCCATACAGTCTCGCGGACGGGATTTTTACCTTTTTGCCCTCCTCCCATGTCCGCGAGACTGTCTCGCGGACGACTTTCGGTTCCTGACATGTGTCAGGAAAAAGGCGTCCGCGAGACAGTGTAGCGGACGCCCTCTAGGCTGACACATGTCAGGACCTGTCCCGTCGGTCGCCTATAAAGTCTCCTGTCAGAGCCCCGAGAACTGTTCCCCTTGGTATCTGTGACGTCAAAGTGTCCTATTTGTGGGAGCTCTCCAATGTAGCGGACGGCGTCCCTTCGTCCACTCTCTCCTGCTATAAATATTAATCAGATCGGGCTATATATATTATTGTAGCGGACGGCGTCTCTCTCTCTCTCTCTCTCTGAACATCTAACCCAAGCCGCTACCCCATCTACGGCGACCCACATCTCCGGTCACCCACATCTCCGCCGACACCACCGTCCTCCCCTCAACGCCGATCTCGATGGCTTCTGGATCGGAGACCACCTACGCCTACGATTATATTGGCAACTTGCACCTGGTAGGCAAACACTTTTTCAAAGTCATGATGCCGGGATTTGAGCATGAACTTGTAGGCTATCCCTCTTTCTCTTTCTCTGTATTTTCGTGTGTTAAAAGTTTGATCTTTTGTTTTTCTTAACCAAAACTAACCTATTTTTTGTATTGTGTTTGGTAGGACATACCGGAAGCATTTACCAATCAATTTACAACAATTCATGATAGTGCAAGATTATATAGCCGCAAGGGGGCATGGCAGGTTGAAATCAAGCTGAAGCCCGGCCGATCCCAAAAAAAGGAATTCGCAGAGGGTTGGAACGTCTTCGTGCGCCAGCATGGCCTCGAACTCGGGGACTTTGTAGTGTTCGAACACCTTGGGTGGTGGGATTTTCAAGTTGTAATCTTTGATCGGAGCGCTTGTGAAAAGCTTTCGTACCCCATTTGTGAACCATAGTTTATTATAATAAAAAAATTTATGTTCTTGTTTATTATGTTTTCAAATTTTTTCTTGCTTAATTGTGCCTTTTTTTGTTGCCTTGATATATTGAGATCGTTGATTGTGAATCGTACATTATTTTTTGGAAAAATTGAGATTGTTGATTCCGTCGCTAAAACAAGTCTTCGGGCGTCAGTTTATTAAAATAGCATTAACCTACTATGTCGCTAAAACAAGTCTTCGGGCCAATTTATTTCAATTTATTAAAACTGCATTACGGGCGCCAATTTATTCCAATTTATTACATTACGCTACATTGTATAGCTCTATATATAGCGCACAACAAAGTCCAGGTCTACAATATAGCGGATATAAGGCCTCCGCTTAGGCCGGGGTTCGGGAAGGTCGGAACTAAATGTCTGGTCCGTGCCAACCATTTTCTGGACCTGGAACTAAATGTCTGGTCCGTGCCAACCATTTTCTGGTCCAACACTATTTTTTTTATTTTTGGTATGTATATCCGCGATACTATATAGCGGACAGTCTATCAGCGTCTGCGGGGCCGTCCGCTACATAGTATAGCGGACGTAGAGAAGACAACCAAAAGAAAAAACTAAGTGTTGGAGAGGTGGGTATTCTGCGGGGCCGTCCGCTACATAGTATAGCGGACGTAGAGAAAACAACCAAAAAAATTCTGCGGGGCCGTCCGCTACATAGTATAGCGGACGTAGAGAAAACAACCAAAACAACCAAAAGTCTATCGTCCGCGATACTATATAGCGGACAAGGAACAGACTGGTGTCATCCGCGATACTATATAGCGGACGGCAAATATATATTGTATAGCGGACAGCAAATATATATATTCAAACCCAAAAGAAAGTCCTATAACTTCTACACTCTTCTCCGTTCTTCCTACTCACAAATATTCCCAGCGGCGTTGGCAAGCAGATCTGCGCAATTTCTTCATAAGAGCAGCTTTAATACCCTAATAGATCACGTAAGTTCACAAAATCAATCCTTTACATGTTTCTAATCTATAGTTGTGATCAATATTGCGTTTTATGCGTGGTTTTGATTATGCATTGAGCATGTGCTAGCGATGATGAGGATTTATATATGTATGTATTTGTTCATGTGCTAGCGTTTGTAAAATCCGATTCCATAGTTTCAGTTGCAAAAAATGGAATTTATCCCTGGACCAGAAGATCCATCCGTGTTATACGACCAAGCCAACCATATCAGTACGCTCATATGGGATGGTGGAGTAAGATACATTATTTATCAACTTTCTTATTATTACGAACGTTGTTTTACCGTTCATTTTGCTTAAATTGTATTTATTAATAATTCGTAGGAAAGAGAACTTCTCACCACCGTAGAAGTATCTCGCGAGTTCACGAGATGGAAATTGAACAAGTCCCAGAAAAGGATACTGCGTGGAATTGGGTTTGGGATTTTCACGCATGGGCAGATCTTTCAACAGCTTGACCGGGCCTTGATAGGTGCCCTTGTTGAGAGGTGGAGAAGTGAAACGAAGGTGTTAGGGAATTATGTGATCTTTTAGAGTGTTGAGATTTTGGAAGTTCTTAGAAGGTTATGTGATCTTTTTGAAGTTCTGCAGGTGTTAGGGCATAAATGATGACCTCTGAGCTTAGCATTAAGGTTTGAAATGGGAATTATGACGCTTAATATCTGTCTGATACATTTTGGTACGGACCACTGCTCGCTATTATGTTGTTTGTATGGGAGTTACGTAGCAAAGGCCTAGTGTGTGGATGTTGTAAGTATTGTGAAATTTGTGGCCAAATTTCGTTTAACTTGAGGGGAATGTAATGCCCCGGATCTCATATTGGGTTTGCGGTTAATTTGCAATTTCTTGAATATTAGTGACCATCGCATGTTTGGTGAAACTCAATCGTTTAGGACAATTAACGATATAAATGGAGATAGGGTTGCATTATCGTGAAGGTTAAGTTAGATATATCTTTCAACACGATAATTCATTGAAGACCGAGATATGATTTTCGGACCTCAGCCGTATATATAATCTTTTTGCACACCCTTTTGGATTGAACACTTAGAATTATATTAGGTAAATGTTGACATGTGTATCACATTAATGGAATAAAGGCATATTAGCAATCGTTGCTCAAGTTAGGCGTGTTATACTGAATCCTAAAGTGACATGAGTCGTGGGCTTTTTCGATGTTAAAAACTAGGTTGTGCTCAAATATATGGATTACGGTAAGTCATTGGCTATATTTAAGTTGATGTGCTCAATACATTCCCCTGTTTATTCTATAATGTATTTCTAGCTTATAGTAGATATGGTGGCGAGGGTGACTAGAAAACTCACCAGTTTAATTTCTTCGAAAAATTGTCATAATATGAACAGTATTTGGTAGGAAGTGCCACAACTTTGTTGGCGTTGCAAAACCAAGAGATAGAGATAAATGTTTGGTAGTAAAGGAGGTTTGGGAGTTTTAAGTACATTGGAAAGACAACTAAGTCTCAAACTTCACAGCCATCGACCTTGATGTTCTACGAACGTTAAAGCATAAGTGACAGTCCCAGAGATTTGAACTCGTGATATGACTTGAATGGGTACTGTAACATCTGAATATTCTTGGAACATAACTTTCGGTGTGGAATTTAGGCAGTGTACTGGTATTATGTAGATGCTACTAGAGTTACGTAGTGAAGCGTTGGACATTATTAATGCTGGGAAATTTGAAGACGAGTTTTAACGGGAGAAGAATGTAATATCCCGTTACGAAATTGAGATTACTTGGACTTTAGCGACGGTTTAATGGCACAAATGGAGAAAAGGTAAATTGTAGAGATGGAGTTTACAGTGTAGTTAGTAGATCTTGTGATTTAAGAGTATTGATATTGGAGGCATTGTGTGGACGGAGGTGCAGGACTCCATTGTGCTGGGATGGGGTAGGAGAGAGACGGTAGTTGGGACCAGAGTTAGTATTGTTGACTACTCAAAACGTTGACGTAATTCGGGAACGTCTTAAAGCAGCTCAGGACAGAGGGTAGTTATACATCTCACCGTCGTCGCGAACTTGAGTTTGAGGTAGGTGATCATGTGTTTTTAAGAGTTTCACCTTGGAAGGGGGTGATGCGTTTCGGTAAGAAAGGCAAGCTCAACCCTAGGTTTGTTAGGCCATTCGAGGTCTTAGAGAGGATCGGTCCCGTGGCTTACAGAGTTGCGTTGCCGCCGGAGCTTTCACACATTCATAATGTTTTCCATGTATCGAATCTGAGGAAGTACGTTTATGATCCGACGCACATTGTGTCGTACGAGCCTTTATCAGTACAGGAGGACCTTTCCTACAAAGAGCAACCGGTTGAGATTCTTAACCGTCGCGATCCGGTGTTAAGGCCGAAAGTCATTCCCGTAATTAAGGTTTTTATGGCAGAAACATGAAATTGAGGAGGCTACATGGGAATCTGAAGAATATATGCGACGTACTTATCCGCACCTTTTTGGCACCTCGGGTACATTTTGATTTCGAGGACGGAATTTTCTTTTTTTGGGGGGGGGGGGGAGGGGGGATGTAAGACCCCTCATATTTAAATGCTTACAAAAGGGGAAAAGAAAAATAAGAAAGTAAAAAATTAGAGAGTTTGGGGCGTAATGGGTATTTTGAAATTCTAATTGTTTTAGGAATATAAATATAAATCTTTCAGGTGTCTGATAGTTACGTACATTCATAGGAGCACACCAAAGTTCAGAAAAGTCTGCAGTGAATCCCTAGGAAGAGCCTATTCTGAGTTTGATCATTACTTCGAGGTAAAAATTTATTTTCGGGCATCAAATTGAGATTTGTAGTTGGAATCCTTGCGAACGTTGGAACCCTAATTATAACTTTTGGGCATATTGATTTTTAGGGATTTTGATTTAATCGATTTAGAAGATCAAGCTTTTGGGTTGATTTGCACAATTGAAGGTAAGGGTTTATTATTTTAAAAACATGAATCAGCGTTGGACCTATCAAACCTATATTTGTGAATGTCTTCTTTTCGCGTATGATCTATAATTTTCTTTCAGACATTTGTGAATTAAAATCGCGAAACCGACTTGCAGACTGGATTAATGGGTTCGTCATGATTTTTCTTTTTCTGTCTTCTTGTTAAGTCGTTCCACGTAGCCTCAAAATTTGGCCCCAATTTCTGTGCGATTTTGCTGTCAGCCTTTTTCCCTAGGGGCTGACTTTGCATTTTGACCTGCTGTTTTGCTGAATTCGTTGGGCGTGAGAATCAAGGCCTCCTCACGTGCCCTGTTACTGTGTCATCAGTATACTTCAATCATTGAACATAAGCTGTGTACAATTCTGAAATCTCCATGTTAATGTCACGCATGGGTTCTTATATCATGTGCATACATGTCTCATGACTGTCTACTTTTTCACTATCGCACAATATAACTCTATCAAGTTTAGACATAAATTCTGTCACTCCCTTGAAGCAGCTGTTTACATGGATAATCTCATTATTCGTGTTTACGTTGTGCGTTCCTTATTTAATTGTGATCCGTTTGTAAAAATTCTAATTTGGCTGATGTCACTCTCAATAATTACGTTCTCTTCTATTCTGCTCGATATACTAATGCATGTTACAAGTTTCCAAAATTATGGGACGTTTGAGTTGTTTCATAATTATCCGTAAGGTTCTGATAACTCATGGGTGACCTTTTTTTCTATGAGCTGTGGGCCACGAGGTGTATACAATTCATTAGTTTACATGGTCTAGACAACCTGTTGCTATCTCGCCTGATTTATCCGTAAGGTGGCTTGAAGTTATGCATGTTATTTAGGCAGCATTTGAGTTCTGAGAGTTCTTTATAATTAATATAGTTGAACTTTAAAGTTTTATTTTTCTAGAACTTTACCCGTATGTGGGTGATTTGAATTGACTAGGTTTGTCTAATTGTTTTAATCGCTACGTTTGAATTATTTTTTCTTTTTCCTGAAGAGGATTATTAAGAGAATGAGATCTTTTCAATTGTGGTCCACTTTTGTTTTTATGGATTTAGATGCACTGTCTATACGTGGTGTTACTAGTGATATGGTGGGTTAATATGTTAGTTTAAGAACTTTGATAGCAGCCCGACCTTTAATGCAGGAGCGTATATGACAAGGTTGGGTCCTGGGTACTTAGAGCTTAAGTAATGATTTGGCTGATCGGGTTCCGAAAACCTAAGTTATAATCAGAATCCGATAGTGTAGAGAGAGAAACATTTGAAGTTGCTAAATTGCAATTTTGCGTTTATGACAAATATTTTGGACAATTATATATAAAATCACGAGAACTTCTAATGTTTGGGTGGAGCAGGCTTAAGACGGTAAGGAGAAATGTGATTATTGTTGGCCAAAAGGCTAACTAAGGTTGTCGGATAACATGTAGCACGATAGTTAGACAGAGCTCTTGTAAGCCTGTGGTCGGTACATTAGAGTGTTGAGATTTTGGAAGTTCTTAGAAGGTTATGTGATCTTTTTGAAGTTCTGCAGGTGTTAGGGCATAAATGATGACCTCTGAGCTTAGCATTAAGGTTTGAAATGGGAATTATGACGCTTAATATCCGTCTGATACATTTTGGTACGGACCACTGCTCGCTATTATGTTGTTTGTATGGGAGTTACGTAGCAAAGGCCTAGTGTGTGGATGTTGTAAGTATTGTGAAATTTGTGGCCAAATTTCGTTTAACTTGAGGGGAATGTAATGCCCCGGATCTCATATTGGGTTTGCGGTTAATTTGCAATTTCTTGAATATTAGTGACCATCGCATGTTTGGTGAAACTCAATCGTTTAGGACAATTAACGATATAAATGGAGATAGGGTTGCATTATCGTGAAGGTTAAGTTAGATATATCTTTCAACACGCTAATTCATTGAAGACCGAGATATGATTTTCGGACCTCAGCCGTATATATAATCTTTTTGCACACCCTTTTGGATTGAACACTTAGAATTATATTAGGTAAATGTTGACATGTGTATCACATTAATGGAATAAAGGCATATTAGCAATCGTTGCTCAAGTTAGGCGTGTTATACTGAATCCTAAAGTGATATGAGTCGTGGGCTTTTTCGATGTTAAAAACTAGGTTGTGCTCAAATATATGGATCTACGGTAAGTCATTGGCTATATTTAAGTTGATGTGCTCAATACATTCCCCTGTTTATTCTATAATGTATTTCTAGCTTATAGTAGATATGGTGGCCAGGGTGACTAGAAAACTCACCAGTTTAATTTCTTCGAAAAATTGTCATAATATGAACAGTATTTGGTAGGAAGTGCCACAACTTTGTTGGCGTTGCAAAACCAAGAGATAGAGATAAATGTTTGGTAGTAAAGGAGGTTTGGGAGTTTTAAGTACATTGGAAAGACAACTAAGTCTCAAACTTCACAGCCATCGACCTTGATGTTCTACGAACGTTAAAGCATAAGTGACAGTCCCAGAGATTTGAACTCGTGATATGACTTGAATGGGTACTGTAACATCTGAATATTCTTGGAACATAACTTTCGGTGTGGAATTTAGGCAGTGTACTGGTATTATGTAGATGCTACTAGAGTTACGTAGTGAAGCGTTGGACATTATTAATGCTGGGAAATTTGAAGACGAGTTTTAACGGGAGAAGAATGTAATATCCCGTTACGAAATTGAGATTACTTGGACTTTAGCGACGGTTTAATGGCACAAATGGAGAAAAGGTAAATTGTAGAGATGGAGTTTACAGTGTAGTTAGTAGATCTTGTGATTTAAGAGTATTGATATTGGAGGCATTGTGTGGACGGAGGTGCAGGACTCCATTGTGCTGGGATGGGGTAGGAGAGAGACGGTAGTTGGGACCAGAGTTAGTATTGTTGACTACTCAAAACGTTGACGTAATTCGGGAACGTCTTAAAGCAGCTCAGGACAGAGGGTAGTTATACATCTCACCGTCGTCGCGAACTTGAGTTTGAGGTAGGTGATCATGTGTTTTTAAGAGTTTCACCTTGGAAGGGGGTGATGCGTTTCGGTAAGAAAGGCAAGCTCAACCCTAGGTTTGTTAGGCCATTCGAGGTCTTAGAGAGGATCGGTCCCGTGGCTTACAGAGTTGCGTTGCCGCCGGAGCTTTCACACATTCATAATGTTTTCCATGTATCGAATCTGAGGAAGTACGTTTATGATCCGACGCACATTGTGTCGTACGAGCCTTTATCAGTACAGGAGGACCTTTCCTACAAAGAGCAACCGGTTGAGATTCTTAACCGTCGCGATCCGGTGTTAAGGCCGAAAGTCATTCCCGTAATTAAGGTTTTTATGGCAGAAACATGAAATTGAGGAGGCTACATGGGAATCTGAAGAATATATGCGACGTACTTATCCGCACCTTTTTGGCACCTCGGGTACATTTTGATTTCGAGGACGGAATTTTCTTTTTTTGGGGGGGGGGGGGGGAGGGAGGATGTAAGACCCCTCATATTTAAATGCTTACAAAAGGGGAAAAGAAAAATAAGAAAGTAAAAAATTAGAGAGTTTGGGGCGTAATGGGTATTTTGAAATTCTAATTGTTTTAGGAATATAAATATAAATCTTTCAGGTGTCTGATAGTTACGTACATTCATAGGAGCACACCAAAGTTCAGAAAAGTCTGCAGTGAATCCCTAGGAAGAGCCTATTCTGAGTTTGATCATTACTTCGAGGTAAAAATTTATTTTCGGGCATCAAATTGAGATTTGTAGTTGGAATCCTTGCGAACGTTGGAACCCTAATTATAACTTTTGGGCATATTGATTTTTAGGGATTTTGATTTAATCGATTTAGAAGATCAAGCTTTTGGGTTGATTTGCACAATTGAAGGTATGGGTTTATTATTTTAAAAACATGAATCAGCGTTGGACCTATCAAACCTATATTTGTGAATGTCTTCTTTTCGCGTATGATCTATAATTTTCTTTCAGACATTTGTGAATTAAAATCGCGAAACCGACTTGCAGACTGGATTAATGGGTTCGTCATGATTTTTCTTTTTCTGTCTTCTTGTTAAGTCGTTCCACGTAGCCTCAAAATTTGGCCCCAATTTCTGTGCGATTTTGCTGTCAGCCTTTTTCCCTAGGGGCTGACTTTGCATTTTGACCTGCTGTTTTGCTGAATTCGTTGGGCGTGAGAATCAAGGCCTCCTCACGTGCCCTGTTACTGTGTCATCAGTATACTTCAATCATTGAACATAAGCTGTGTACAATTCTGAAATCTCCATGTTAATGTCACGCATGGGTTCTTATATCATGTGCATACATGTCTCATGACTGTCTACTTTTTCACTATCGCACAATATAACTCTATCAAGTTTAGACATAAATTCTGTCACTCCCTTGAAGCAGCTGTTTACATGGATAATCTCATTATTCGTGTTTACGTTGTGCGTTCCTTATTTAATTGTGATCCGTTTGTAAAAATTCTAATTTGGCTGATGTCACTCTCAATAATTACGTTCTCTTCTATTCTGCTCGATATACTAATGCATGTTACAAGTTTCCAAAATTATGGGACGTTTGAGTTGTTTCATAATTATCCGTAAGGTTCTGATAACTCATGGGTGACCTTTTTTTCTATGAGCTGTGGGCCACGAGGTGTATACAATTCATTAGTTTACATGGTCTAGACAACCTGTTGCTATCTCGCCTGATTTATCCGTAAGGTGGCTTGAAGTTATGCATGTTATTTAGGCAGCATTTGAGTTCTGAGAGTTCTTTATAATTAATATAGTTGAACTTTAAAGTTTTATTTTTCTAGAACTTTACCCGTATGTGGGTGATTTGAATTGACTAGGTTTGTCTAATTGTTTTAATCGCTACGTTTGAATTATTTTTTCTTTTTCCTGAAGAGGATTATTAAGAGAATGAGATCTTTTCAATTGTGGTCCACTTTTGTTTTTATGGATTTAGATGCACTGTCTATACGTGGTGTTACTAGTGATATGGTGGGTTAATATGTTAGTTTAAGAACTTTGATAGCAGCCCGACCTTTAATGCAGGAGCGTATATGACAAGGTTGGGTCCTGGGTACTTAGAGCTTAAGTAATGATTTGGCTGATCGGGTTCCGAAAACCTAAGTTATAATCAGAATCCGATAGTGTAGAGAGAGAAACATTTGAAGTTGCTAAATTGCAATTTTGCGTTTATGACAAATATTTTGGACAATTATATATAAAATCACGAGAACTTCTAATGTTTGGGTGGAGCAGGCTTAAGACGGTAAGGAGAAATGTGATTATTGTTGGCCAAAAGGCTAACTAAGGTTGTCGGATAACATGTAGCACGATAGTTAGACAGAGCTCTTGTAAGCCTGTGGTCGGTACATTAGAGTGTTGAGATTTTGGAAGTTCTTAGAAGGTTATGTGATCTTTTTGAAGTTCTGCAGGTGTTAGGGCATAAATGATGACCTCTGAGCTTAGCATTAAGGTTTGAAATGGGAATTATGACGCTTAATATCCGTCTGATACATTTTGGTACGGACCACTGCTCGCTATTATGTTGTTTGTATGGGAGTTACGTAGCAAAGGCCTAGTGTGTGGATGTTGTAAGTATTGTGAAATTTGTGGCCAAATTTCGTTTAACTTGAGGGGAATGTAATGCCCCGGATCTCATATTGGGTTTGCGGTTAATTTGCAATTTCTTGAATATTAGTGACCATCGCATGTTTGGTGAAACTCAATCGTTTAGGACAATTAACGATATAAATAGAGATAGGGTTGCATTATCGTGAAGGTTAAGTTAGATATATCTTTCAACACGCTAATTCATTGAAGACCGAGATATGATTTTCGGACCTCAGCCGTATATATAATCTTTTTGCACACCCTTTTGGATTGAACACTTAGAATTATATTAGGTAAATGTTGACATGTGTATCACATTAATGGAATAAAGGCATATTAGCAATCGTTGCTCAAGTTAGGCGTGTTATACTGAATCCTAAAGTGATATGAGTCGTGGGCTTTTTTGATGTTAAAAACTAGGTTGTGCTCAAATATATGGATCTACGGTAAGTCATTGGCTATATTTAAGTTGATGTGCTCAATACATTCCCCTGTTTATTCTATAATGTATTTCTAGCTTATAGTAGATATGGTGGCCAGGGTGACTAGAAAACTCACCAGTTTAATTTCTTCGAAAAATTGTCATAATATGAACATTATTTGGTAGGAAGTGCCACAACTTTGTTGGCGTTGCAAAACCAAGAGATAGAGATAAATGTTTGGTAGTAAAGGAGGTTTGGGAGTTTTAAGTACATTGGAAAGACAACTAAGTCTCAAACTTCACAGCCATCGACCTTGATGTTCTACGAACGTTAAAGCATAAGTGACAGTCCCAGAGATTTGAACTCGTGATATGACTTGAATGGGTACTGTAACATCTGAATATTCTTGGAACATAACTTTCGGTGTGGAATTTAGGCAGTGTACTGGTATTATGTAGATGCTACTAGAGTTACGTAGTGAAGCGTTGGACATTATTAATGCTGGGAAATTTGAAGACGAGTTTTAACGGGAGAAGAATGTAATATCCCGTTACGAAATTGAGATTACTTGGACTTTAGCGACGGTTTAATGGCACAAATGGAGAAAAGGTAAATTGTAGAGATGGAGTTTACAGTGTAGTTAGTAGATCTTGTGATTTAAGAGTATTGATATTGGAGGCATTGTGTGGACGGAGGTGCAGGACTCCATTGTGCTGGGATGGGGTAGGAGAGAGACGGTAGTTGGGACCAGAGTTAGTATTGTTGACTACTCAAAACGTTGACGTAATTCGGGAACGTCTTAAAGCAGCTCAGGACAGAGGGTAGTTATACATCTCACCGTCGTCGCGAACTTGAGTTTGAGGTAGGTGATCATGTGTTTTTAAGAGTTTCACCTTGGAAGGGGGTGATGCGTTTCGGTAAGAAAGGCAAGCTCAACCCTAGGTTTGTTAGGCCATTCGAGGTCTTAGAGAGGATCGGTCCCGTGGCTTACAGAGTTGCGTTGCCGCCGGAGCTTTCACACATTCATAATGTTTTCCATGTATCGAATCTGAGGAAGTACGTTTATGATCCGACGCACATTGTGTCGTACGAGCCTTTATCAGTACAGGAGGACCTTTCCTACAAAGAGCAACCGGTTGAGATTCTTAACCGTCGCGATCCGGTGTTAAGGCCGAAAGTCATTCCCGTAATTAAGGTTTTTATGGCAGAAACATGAAATTGAGGAGGCTACATGGGAATCTGAAGAATATATGCGACGTACTTATCCGCACCTTTTTGGCACCTCGGGTACATTTTGATTTCGAGGACGGAATTTTCTTTTTTTTTGGGGGGGGGGGGGGAGGATGTAAGACCCCTCATATTTAAATGCTTACAAAAGGGGAAAAGAAAAATAAGAAAGTAAAAAATTAGAGAGTTTGGGGCGTAATGGGTATTTTGAAATTCTAATTGTTTTAGGAATATAAATATAAATCTTTCAGGTGTCTGATAGTTACGTACATTCATAGGAGCACACCAAAGTTCAGAAAAGTCTGCAGTGAATCCCTAGGAAGAGCCTATTCTGAGTTTGATCATTACTTCGAGGTAAAAATTTATTTTCGGGCATCAAATTGAGATTTGTAGTTGGAATCCTTGCGAACGTTGGAACCCTAATTATAACTTTTGGGCATATTGATTTTTAGGGATTTTGATTTAATCGATTTAGAAGATCAAGGTTTTGGGTTGATTTGCACAATTGAAGGTAAGGGTTTATTATTTTAAAAACATGAATCAGCGTTGGACCTATCAAACCTATATTTGTGAATGTCTTCTTTTCGCGTATGATCTATAATTTTCTTTCAGACATTTGTGAATTAAAATCGCGAAACCGACTTGCAGACTGGATTAATGGGTTCGTCATGATTTTTCTTTTTCTGTCTTCTTGTTAAGTCGTTCCACGTAGCCTCAAAATTTGGCCCCAATTTCTGTGCGATTTTGCTGTCAGCCTTTTTCCCTAGGGGCTGACTTTGCATTTTGACCTGCTGTTTTGCTGAATTCGTTGGGCGTGAGAATCAAGGCCTCCTCACGTGCCCTGTTACTGTGTCATCAGTATACTTCAATCATTGAACATAAGCTGTGTACAATTCTGAAATCTCCATGTTAATGTCACGCATGGGTTCTTATATCATGTGCATACATGTCTCATGACTGTCTACTTTTTCACTATCGCACAATATAACTCTATCAAGTTTAGACATAAATTCTGTCACTCCCTTGAAGCAGCTGTTTACATGGATAATCTCATTATTCGTGTTTACGTTGTGCGTTCCTTATTTAATTGTGATCCGTTTGTAAAAATTCTAATTTGGCTGATGTCACTCTCAATAATTACGTTCTCTTCTATTCTGCTCGATATACTAATGCATGTTACAAGTTTCCAAAATTATGGGACGTTTGAGTTGTTTCATAATTATCCGTAAGGTTCTGATAACTCATGGGTGACCTTTTTTTCTATGAGCTGTGGGCCACGAGGTGTATACAATTCATTAGTTTACATGGTCTAGACAACCTGTTGCTATCTCGCCTGATTTATCCGTAAGGTGGCTTGAAGTTATGCATGTTATTTAGGCAGCATTTGAGTTCTGAGAGTTCTTTATAATTAATATAGTTGAACTTTAAAGTTTTATTTTTCTAGAACTTTACCCGTATGTGGGTGATTTGAATTGACTAGGTTTGTCTAATTGTTTTAATCGCTACGTTTGAATTATTTTTTCTTTTTCCTGAAGAGGATTATTAAGAGAATGAGATCTTTTCAATTGTGGTCCACTTTTGTTTTTATGGATTTAGATGCACTGTCTATACGTGGTGTTACTAGTGATATGGTGGGTTAATATGTTAGTTTAAGAACTTTGATAGCAGCCCGACCTTTAATGCAGGAGCGTATATGACAAGGTTGGGTCCTGGGTACTTAGAGCTTAAGTAATGATTTGGCTGATCGGGTTCCGAAAACCTAAGTTATAATCAGAATCCGATAGTGTAGAGAGAGAAACATTTGAAGTTGCTAAATTGCAATTTTGCGTTTATGACAAATATTTTGGACAATTATATATAAAATCACGAGAACTTCTAATGTTTGGGTGGAGCAGGCTTAAGACGGTAAGGAGAAATGTGATTATTGTTGGCCAAAAGGCTAACTAAGGTTGTCGGATAACATGTAGCACGATAGTTAGACAGAGCTCTTGTAAGCCTGTGGTCGGTACATTAGAGTGTTGAGATTTTGGAAGTTTTTAGAAGGTTGTGTGATCTTTTTGAAGTTCTGCAGGTGTTAGGGCATAAATGATGACCTCTGAGCTTAGCATTAAGGTTTGAAATGGGAATTATGACGCTTAATATCCGTCTGATACATTTTGGTACGGACCACTGCTCGCTATTATGTTGTTTGTATGGGAGTTACGTAGCAAAGGCCTAGTGTGTGGATGTTGTAAGTATTGTGAAATTTGTGGCCAAATTTCGTTTAACTTGAGGGGAATGTAATGCCCCGGATCTCATATTGGGTTTGCGGTTAATTTGCAATTTCTTGAATATTAGTGACCATCGCATGTTTGGTGAAACTCAATCGTTTAGGACAATTAACGATATAAATGGAGATAGGGTTGCATTATCGTGAAGGTTAAGTTAGATATATCTTTCAACACGCTAATTCATTGAAGACCGAGATATGATTTTCGGACCTCAGCCGTATATATAATCTTTTTGCACACCCTTTTGGATTGAACACTTAGAATTATATTAGGTAAATGTTGACATGTGTATCACATTAATGGAATAAAGGCATATTAGCAATCGTTGCTCAAGTTAGGCGTGTTATACTGAATCCTAAAGTGATATGAGTCGTGGGCTTTTTTGATGTTAAAAACTAGGTTGTGCTCAAATATATGGATCTACGGTAAGTCATTGGCTATATTTAAGTTGATGTGCTCAATACATTCCCCTGTTTATTCTATAATGTATTTCTAGCTTATAGTAGATATGGTGGCCAGGGTGACTAGAAAACTCACCAGTTTAATTTCTTCGAAAAATTGTCATAATATGAACATTATTTGGTAGGAAGTGCCACAACTTTGTTGGCGTTGCAAAACCAAGAGATAGAGATAAATGTTTGGTAGTAAAGGAGGTTTGGGAGTTTTAAGTACATTGGAAAGACAACTAAGTCTCAAACTTCACAGCCGTCGACCTTGATGTTCTACGAACGTTAAAGCATAAGTGACAGTCCCAGAGATTTGAACTCGTGATATGACTTGAATGGGTACTGTAACATCTGAATATTCTTGGAACATAACTTTCGGTGCGGAATTTAGGCAGTGTACTGGTATTATGTAGATGCTACTAGAGTTACGTAGTGAAGCGTTGGACATTATTAATGCTGGGAAATTTGAAGACGAGTTTTAACGGGAGAAGAATGTAATATCCCGTTACGAAATTGAGATTACTTGGACTTTAGCGACGGTTTAATGGCACAAATGGAGAAAAGGTAAATTGTAGAGATGGAGTTTACAGTGTAGTTAGTAGATCTTGTGATTTAAGAGTATTGATATTGGAGGCATTGTGTGGACGGAGGTGCAGGACTCCATTGTGCTGGGATGGGGTAGGAGAGAGACGGTAGTTGGGACCAGAGTTAGTATTGTTGACTACTCAAAACGTTGACGTAATTCGGGAACGTCTTAAAGCAGCTCAGGACAGAGGGTAGTTATACATCTCACCGTCGTCGCGAACTTGAGTTTGAGGTAGGTGATCATGTGTTTTTAAGAGTTTCACCTTGGAAGGGGGTGATGCGTTTCGGTAAGAAAGGCAAGCTCAACCCTAGGTTTGTTAGGCCATTCGAGGTCTTAGAGAGGATCGGTCCCGTGGCTTACAGAGTTGCGTTGCCGCCGGAGCTTTCACACATTCATAATGTTTTCCATGTATCGAATCTGAGGAAGTACGTTTATGATCCGACGCACATTGTGTCGTACGAGCCTTTATCAGTACAGGAGGACCTTTCCTACAAAGAGCAACCGGTTGAGATTCTTAACCGTCGCGATCCGGTGTTAAGGCCGAAAGTCATTCCCGTAATTAAGGTTTTTATGGCAGAAACATGAAATTGAGGAGGCTACATGGGAATCTGAAGAATATATGCGACGTACTTATCCGCACCTTTTTGGCACCTCGGGTACATTTTGATTTCGAGGACGGAATTTTCTTTTTTTTTTGGGGGGGGGGGGGGAGGGAGGATGTAAGACCCCTCATATTTAAATGCTTACAAAAGGAGAAAAGAAAAATAAGAAAGTAAAAAATTAGAGAGTTTGGGGCGTAATGGGTATTTTGAAATTCTAATTGTTTTAGGAATATAAATATAAATCTTTCAGGTGTCTGATAGTTACGTACATTCATAGGAGCACACCAAAGTTCAGAAAAGTCTGCAGTGAATCCCTAGGAAGAGCCTATTCTGAGTTTGATCATTACTTCGAGGTAAAAATTTATTTTCGGGCATCAAATTGAGATTTGTAGTTGGAATCCTTGCGAACGTTGGAACCCTAATTATAACTTTTGGGCATATTGATTTTTAGGGATTTTGATTTAATCGATTTAGAAGATCAAGGTTTTGGGTTGATTTGCACAATTGAAGGTAAGGGTTTATTATTTTAAAAACATGAATCAGCGTTGGACCTATCAAACCTATATTTGTGAATGTCTTCTTTTCGCGTATGATCTATAATTTTCTTTCAGACATTTGTGAATTAAAATCGCGAAACCGACTTGCAGACTGGATTAATGGGTTCGTCATGATTTTTCTTTTTCTGTCTTCTTGTTAAGTCGTTCCACGTAGCCTCAAAATTTGGCCCCAATTTCTGTGCGATTTTGCTGTCAGCCTTTTTCCCTAGCGGCTGACTTTGCATTTTGATCTGCTGTTTTGCTGAATTCGTTGGGCGTGAGAATCAAGGCCTCCTCACGTGCCCTGTTACTGTGTCATCAGTATACTTCAATCATTGAACATAAGCTGTGTACAATTCTGAAATCTCCATGTTAATGTCACGCATGGGTTCTTATATCATGTGCATACATGTCTCATGACTGTCTACTTTTTCTCTATCGCACAATATAACTCTATCAAGTTTAGACAGAAATTCTGTCACTCCCTTGAAGCAGCTGTTTACATGGATAATCTCATTATTCGTGTTTACGTTGTGCGTTCCTTATTTAGTTGTGATCCGTTTGTAAAATTTCTAATTTGGCTGATGTCACTCTCAATAATTACGTTCTCTTCTATTCTGCTCGATATACTAATGCATGTTACAAGTTTCCAAAATTATGGGACGTTTGAGTTGTTTCATAATTATCCGTAAGGTTCTGCTATACGAACTTTGCATAACTCATGGGTGACCTTTTTTTCTATGAGCTGCGGGCCACGAGGTGTATACAATTCATTAGTTTACATGGTCTAGACAACCTGTTGCTATCTCGCCTGATTTATCCGTAAGGTGGCTTGAAGTTATGCATGTTATTTAGGCAGCATTTGAGTTCTGAGAGTTCTTTATAATTAATATAGTTGAACTTTAAAGTTTTATTTTTCTAGAACTTTACCCGTATGTGGGTGATTTGAATTGACTAGGTTTGTCTAATTGTTTTAATCGCTACGTTTGAATTATTTTTTCTTTTTCCTGAAGAGGATTATTAAGAGAATGAGATCTTTTCAATTGTGGTCTACTTTTGTTTTTATGGATTTAGATGCACTGTCTATACGTGGTGTTACTAGTGATATGGTGGGTTAATATGTTAGTTTAAGAACTTTGATAGCAGCCCGACTTTTAATGCAGGAGCGTATATGACAAGGTTGGGTCCTGGGTACTTAGAGCTTAAGTAATGATTTGGCTGATCGGGTTCCGAAAACCTAAGTTATAATCAGAATCCGATAGTGTAGAGAGAGAAACATTTGAAGTTGCTAAATTGCAATTTTGCGTTTATGACAAATATTTTGGACAATTATATATAAAATCACGAGAACTTCTAATGTATGGGTGGAGCAGGCTTAAGACGGTAAGGAGAAATGTGATTATAGTTGGCCAAAAGGCTAACTAAGGTTGTCGGATAACATGTAGCACGATAGTTAGACAGAGCTCTTGTAAGCCTGTGGTCGGTACATTAGAGTGTTGAGATTTTGGAAGTTTTTAGAAGGTTGTGTGATCTTTTTGAAGTTCTGCAGGTGTTAGGGCATAAATGATGACCTCTGAGCTTAGCATTAAGGTTTGAAATGGGAATTATGACGCTTAATATCCGTCTGATACATTTTGGTACGGACCACTGCTCGCTATTATGTTGTTTGTATGGGAGTTACGTAGCAAAGGCCTAGTGTGTGGATGTTGTAAGTATTGTGAAATTTGTGGCCAAATTTCGTTTAACTTGAGGGGAATGTAATGCCCCGGATCTCATATTGGGTTTGCGGTTAATTTGCAATTTCTTGAATATTAGTGACCATCGCATGTTTGGTGAAACTCAATCGTTTAGGACAATTAACGATATAAATGGAGATAGGGTTGCATTATCGTGAAGGTTAAGTTAGATATATCTTTCAACACGCTAATTCATTGAAGACCGAGATATGATTTTCGGACCTCAGCCGTATATATAATCTTTTTGCACACCCTTTTGGATTGAACACTTAGAATTATATTAGGTAAATGTTGACATGTGTATCACATTAATGGAATAAAGGCATATTAGCAATCGTCGCTCAAGTTAGGCGTGTTATACTGAATCCTAAAGTGATATGAGTCGTGGGCTTTTTTGATGTTAAAAACTAGGTTGTGCTCAAATATATGGATCTACGGTAAGTCATTGGCTATATTTAAGTTGATGTGCTCAATACATTCCCCTGTTTATTCTATAATGTATTTCTAGCTTATAGTAGATATGGTGGCCAGGGTGACTAGAAAACTCACCAGTTTAATTTCTTCGAAAAATTGTCATAATATGAACATTATTTGGTAGGAAGTGCCACAACTTTGTTGGCGTTGCAAAACCAAGAGATAGAGATAAATGTTTGGTAGTAAAGGAGGTTTGGGAGTTTTAAGTACATTGGAAAGACAACTAAGTCTCAAACTTCACAGCCGTCGACCTTGATGTTCTACGAACGTTAAAGCATAAGTGACAGTCCCAGAGATTTGAACTCGTGATATGACTTGAATGGGTACTGTAACATCTGAATATTCTTGGAACATAACTTTCGGTGCGGAATTTAGGCAGTGTACTGGTATTATGTAGATGCTACTAGAGTTACGTAGTGAAGCGTTGGACATTATTAATGCTGGGAAATTTGAAGACGAGTTTTAACGGGAGAAGAATGTAATATCCCGTTACGAAATTGAGATTACTTGGACTTTAGCGACGGTTTAATGGCACAAATGGAGAAAAGGTAAATTGTAGAGATGGAGTTTACAGTGTAGTTAGTAGATCTTGTGATTTAAGAGTATTGATATTGGAGGCATTGTGTGGACGGAGGTGCAGGACTCCATTGTGCTGGGATGGGGTAGGAGAGAGACGGTAGTTGGGACCAGAGTTAGTATTGTTGACTACTCAAAACGTTGACGTAATTCGGGAACGTCTTAAAGCAGCTCAGGACAGAGGGTAGTTATACATCTCACCGTCGTCGCGAACTTGAGTTTGAGGTAGGTGATCATGTGTTTTTAAGAGTTTCACCTTGGAAGGGGGTGATGCGTTTCGGTAAGAAAGGCAAGCTCAACCCTAGGTTTGTTAGGCCATTCGAGGTCTTAGAGAGGATCGGTCCCGTGGCTTACAGAGTTGCGTTGCCGCCGGAGCTTTCACACATTCATAATGTTTTCCATGTATCGAATCTGAGGAAGTACGTTTATGATCCGACGCACATTGTGTCGTACGAGCCTTTATCAGTACAGGAGGACCTTTCCTACAAAGAGCAACCGGTTGAGATTCTTAACCGTCGCGATCCGGTGTTAAGGCCGAAAGTCATTCCCGTAATTAAGGTTTTTATGGCAGAAACATGAAATTGAGGAGGCTACATGGGAATCTGAAGAATATATGCGACGTACTTATCCGCACCTTTTTGGCACCTCGGGTACATTTTGATTTCGAGGACGGAATTTTTTTTTTTTGGGGGGGGGGGGGGGAGGGAGGATGTAAGACCCCTCATATTTAAATGCTTACAAAAGGAGAAAAGAAAAATAAGAAAGTAAAAAATTAGAGAGTTTGGGGCGTAATGGGTATTTTGAAATTCTAATTGTTTTAGGAATATAAATATAAATCTTTCAGGTGTCTGATAGTTACGTACATTCATAGGAGCACACCAAAGTTCAGAAAAGTCTGCAGTGAATCCCTAGGAAGAGCCTATTCTGAGTTTGATCATTACTTCGAGGTAAAAATTTATTTTCGGGCATCAAATTGAGATTTGTAGTTGGAATCCTTGCGAACGTTGGAACCCTAATTATAACTTTTGGGCATATTGATTTTTAGGGATTTTGATTTAATCGATTTAGAAGATCAAGGTTTTGGGTTGATTTGCACAATTGAAGGTAAGGGTTTATTATTTTAAAAACATGAATCAGCGTTGGACCTATCAAACCTATATTTGTGAATGTCTTCTTTTCGCGTATGATCTATAATTTTCTTTCAGACATTTGTGAATTAAAATCGCGAAACCGACTTGCAGACTGGATTAATGGGTTCGTCATGATTTTTCTTTTTCTGTCTTCTTGTTAAGTCGTTCCACGTAGCCTCAAAATTTGGCCCCAATTTCTGTGCGATTTTGCTGTCAGCCTTTTTCCCTAGCGGCTGACTTTGCATTTTGATCTGCTGTTTTGCTGAATTCGTTGGGCGTGAGAATCAAGGCCTCCTCACGTGCCCTGTTACTGTGTCATCAGTATACTTCAATCATTGAACATAAGCTGTGTACAATTCTGAAATCTCCATGTTAATGTCACGCATGGGTTCTTATATCATGTGCATACATGTCTCATGACTGTCTACTTTTTCTCTATCGCACAATATAACTCTATCAAGTTTAGACAGAAATTCTGTCACTCCCTTGAAGCAGCTGTTTACATGGATAATCTCATTATTCGTGTTTACGTTGTGCGTTCCTTATTTAGTTGTGATCCGTTTGTAAAATTTCTAATTTGGCTGATGTCACTCTCAATAATTACGTTCTCTTCTATTCTGCTCGATATACTAATGCATGTTACAAGTTTCCAAAATTATGGGACGTTTGAGTTGTTTCATAATTATCCGTAAGGTTCTGCTATACGAACTTTGCATAACTCATGGGTGACCTTTTTTTCTATGAGCTGCGGGCCACGAGGTGTATACAATTCATTAGTTTACATGGTCTAGACAACCTGTTGCTATCTCGCCTGATTTATCCGTAAGGTGGCTTGAAGTTATGCATGTTATTTAGGCAGCATTTGAGTTCTGAGAGTTCTTTATAATTAATATAGTTGAACTTTAAAGTTTTATTTTTCTAGAACTTTACCCGTATGTGGGTGATTTGAATTGACTAGGTTTGTCTAATTGTTTTAATCGCTACGTTTGAATTATTTTTTCTTTTTCCTGAAGAGGATTATTAAGAGAATGAGATCTTTTCAATTGTGGTCTACTTTTGTTTTTATGGATTTAGATGCACTGTCTATACGTGGTGTTACTAGTGATATGGTGGGTTAATATGTTAGTTTAAGAACTTTGATAGCAGCCCGACTTTTAATGCAGGAGCGTATATGACAAGGTTGGGTCCTGGGTACTTAGAGCTTAAGTAATGATTTGGCTGATCGGGTTCCGAAAACCTAAGTTATAATCAGAATCCGATAGTGTAGAGAGAGAAACATTTGAAGTTGCTAAATTGCAATTTTGCGTTTATGACAAATATTTTGGACAATTATATATAAAATCACGAGAACTTCTAATGTATGGGTGGAGCAGGCTTAAGACGGTAAGGAGAAATGTGATTATAGTTGGCCAAAAGGCTAACTAAGGTTGTCGGATAACATGTAGCACGATAGTTAGACAGAGCTCTTGTAAGCCTGTGGTCGGTACATTAGAGTGTTGAGATTTTGGAAGTTTTTAGAAGGTTGTGTGATCTTTTTGAAGTTCTGCAGGTGTTAGGGCATAAATGATGACCTCTGAGCTTAGCATTAAGGTTTGAAATGGGAATTATGACGCTTAATATCCGTCTGATACATTTTGGTACGGACCACTGCTCGCTATTATGTTGTTTGTATGGGAGTTACGTAGCAAAGGCCTAGTGTGTGGATGTTGTAAGTATTGTGAAATTTGTGGCCAAATTTCGTTTAACTTGAGGGGAATGTAATGCCCCGGATCTCATATTGGGTTTGCGGTTAATTTGCAATTTCTTGAATATTAGTGACCATCGCATGTTTGGTGAAACTCAATCGTTTAGGACAATTAACGATATAAATGGAGATAGGGTTGCATTATCGTGAAGGTTAAGTTAGATATATCTTTCAACACGCTAATTCATTGAAGACCGAGATATGATTTTCGGACCTCAGCCGTATATATAATCTTTTTGCACACCCTTTTGGATTGAACACTTAGAATTATATTAGGTAAATGTTGACATGTGTATCACATTAATGGAATAAAGGCATATTAGCAATCGTCGCTCAAGTTAGGCGTGTTATACTGAATCCTAAAGTGATATGAGTCGTGGGCTTTTTTGATGTTAAAAACTAGGTTGTGCTCAAATATATGGATCTACGGTAAGTCATTGGCTATATTTAAGTTGATGTGCTCAATACATTCCCCTGTTTATTCTATAATGTATTTCTAGCTTATAGTAGATATGGTGGCCAGGGTGACTAGAAAACTCACCAGTTTAATTTCTTCGAAAAATTGTCATAATATGAACATTATTTGGTAGGAAGTGCCACAACTTTGTTGGCGTTGCAAAACCAAGAGATAGAGATAAATGTTTGGTAGTAAAGGAGGTTTGGGAGTTTTAAGTACATTGGAAAGACAACTAAGTCTCAAACTTCACAGCCGTCGACCTTGATGTTCTACGAACGTTAAAGCATAAGTGACAGTCCCAGAGATTTGAACTCGTGATATGACTTGAATGGGTACTGTAACATCTGAATATTCTTGGAACATAACTTTCGGTGCGGAATTTAGGCAGTGTACTGGTATTATGTAGATGCTACTAGAGTTACGTAGTGAAGCGTTGGACATTATTAATGCTGGGAAATTTGAAGACGAGTTTTAACGGGAGAAGAATGTAATATCCCGTTACGAAATTGAGATTACTTGGACTTTAGCGACGGTTTAATGGCACAAATGGAGAAAAGGTAAATTGTAGAGATGGAGTTTACAGTGTAGTTAGTAGATCTTGTGATTTAAGAGTATTGATATTGGAGGCATTGTGTGGACGGAGGTGCAGGACTCCATTGTGCTGGGATGGGGTAGGAGAGAGACGGTAGTTGGGACCAGAGTTAGTATTGTTGACTACTCAAAACGTTGACGTAATTCGGGAACGTCTTAAAGCAGCTCAGGACAGAGGGTAGTTATACATCTCACCGTCGTCGCGAACTTGAGTTTGAGGTAGGTGATCATGTGTTTTTAAGAGTTTCACCTTGGAAGGGGGTGATGCGTTTCGGTAAGAAAGGCAAGCTCAACCCTAGGTTTGTTAGGCCATTCGAGGTCTTAGAGAGGATCGGTCCCGTGGCTTACAGAGTTGCGTTGCCGCCGGAGCTTTCACACATTCATAATGTTTTCCATGTATCGAATCTGAGGAAGTACGTTTATGATCCGACGCACATTGTGTCGTACGAGCCTTTATCAGTACAGGAGGACCTTTCCTACAAAGAGCAACCGGTTGAGATTCTTAACCGTCGCGATCCGGTGTTAAGGCCGAAAGTCATTCCCGTAATTAAGGTTTTTATGGCAGAAACATGAAATTGAGGAGGCTACATGGGAATCTGAAGAATATATGCGACGTACTTATCCGCACCTTTTTGGCACCTCGGGTACATTTTGATTTCGAGGACGGAATTTTTTTTTTTGGGGGGGGGGGGGGGGGGGGAGGATGTAAGACCCCTCATATTTAAATGCTTACAAAAGGAGAAAAGAAAAATAAGAAAGTAAAAAATTAGAGAGTTTGGGGCGTAATGGGTATTTTGAAATTCTAATTGTTTTAGGAATATAAATATAAATCTTTCAGGTGTCTGATAGTTACGTACATTCATAGGAGCACACCAAAGTTCAGAAAAGTCTGCAGTGAATCCCTAGGAAGAGCCTATTCTGAGTTTGATCATTACTTCGAGGTAAAAATTTATTTTCGGGCATCAAATTGAGATTTGTAGTTGGAATCCTTGCGAACGTTGGAACCCTAATTATAACTTTTGGGCATATTGATTTTTAGGGATTTTGATTTAATCGATTTAGAAGATCAAGGTTTTGGGTTGATTTGCACAATTGAAGGTAAGGGTTTATTATTTTAAAAACATGAATCAGCGTTGGACCTATCAAACCTATATTTGTGAATGTCTTCTTTTCGCGTATGATCTATAATTTTCTTTCAGACATTTGTGAATTAAAATCGCGAAACCGACTTGCAGACTGGATTAATGGGTTCGTCATGATTTTTCTTTTTCTGTCTTCTTGTTAAGTCGTTCCACGTAGCCTCAAAATTTGGCCCCAATTTCTGTGCGATTTTGCTGTCAGCCTTTTTCCCTAGCGGCTGACTTTGCATTTTGATCTGCTGTTTTGCTGAATTCGTTGGGCGTGAGAATCAAGGCCTCCTCACGTGCCCTGTTACTGTGTCATCAGTATACTTCAATCATTGAACATAAGCTGTGTACAATTCTGAAATCTCCATGTTAATGTCACGCATGGGTTCTTATATCATGTGCATACATGTCTCATGACTGTCTACTTTTTCTCTATCGCACAATATAACTCTATCAAGTTTAGACAGAAATTCTGTCACTCCCTTGAAGCAGCTGTTTACATGGATAATCTCATTATTCGTGTTTACGTTGTGCGTTCCTTATTTAGTCGTGATCCGTTTGTAAAATTTCTAATTTGGCTGATGTCACTCTCAATAATTACGTTCTCTTCTATTCTGCTCGATATACTAATGCATGTTACAAGTTTCCAAAATTATGGGACGTTTGAGTTGTTTCATAATTATCCGTAAGGTTCTGCTATACGAACTTTGCATAACTCATGGGTGACCTTTTTTTCTATGAGCTGCGGGCCACGAGGTGTATACAATTCATTAGTTTACATGGTCTAGACAACCTGTTGCTATCTCGCCTGATTTATCCGTAAGGTGGCTTGAAGTTATGCATGTTATTTAGGCAGCATTTGAGTTCTGAGAGTTCTTTATAATTAATATAGTTGAACTTTAAAGTTTTATTTTTCTAGAACTTTACCCGTATGTGGGTGATTTGAATTGACTAGGTTTGTCTAATTGTTTTAATCGCTACGTTTGAATTATTTTTTCTTTTTCCTGAAGAGGATTATTAAGAGAATGAGATCTTTTCAATTGTGGTCTACTTTTGTTTTTATGGATTTAGATGCACTGTCTATACGTGGTGTTACTAGTGATATGGTGGGTTAATATGTTAGTTTAAGAACTTTGATAGCAGCCCGACTTTTAATGCAGGAGCGTATATGACAAGGTTGGGTCCTGGGTACTTAGAGCTTAAGTAATGATTTGGCTGATCGGGTTCCGAAAACCTAAGTTATAATCAGAATCCGATAGTGTAGAGAGAGAAACATTTGAAGTTGCTAAATTGCAATTTTGCGTTTATGACAAATATTTTGGACAATTATATATAAAATCACGAGAACTTCTAATGTATGGGTGGAGCAGGCTTAAGACGGTAAGGAGAAATGTGATTATAGTTGGCCAAAAGGCTAACTAAGGTTGTCGGATAACATGTAGCACGATAGTTAGACAGAGCTCTTGTAAGCCTGTGGTCGGTACATTAGAGTGTTGAGATTTTGGAAGTTTTTAGAAGGTTGTGTGATCTTTTTGAAGTTCTGCAGGTGTTAGGGCATAAATGATGACCTCTGAGCTTAGCATTAAGGTTTGAAATGGGAATTATGACGCTTAATATCCGTCTGATACATTTTGGTACGGACCACTGCTCGCTATTATGTTGTTTGTATGGGAGTTACGTAGCAAAGGCCTAGTGTGTGGATGTTGTAAGTATTGTGAAATTTGTGGCCAAATTTCGTTTAACTTGAGGGGAATGTAATGCCCCGGATCTCATATTGGGTTTGCGGTTAATTTGCAATTTCTTGAATATTAGTGACCATCGCATGTTTGGTGAAACTCAATCGTTTAGGACAATTAACGATATAAATGGAGATAGGGTTGCATTATCGTGAAGGTTAAGTTAGATATATCTTTCAACACGCTAATTCATTGAAGACCGAGATATGATTTTCGGACCTCAGCCGTATATATAATCTTTTTGCACACCCTTTTGGATTGAACACTTAGAATTATATTAGGTAAATGTTGACATGTGTATCACATTAATGGAATAAAGGCATATTAGCAATCGTTGCTCAAGTTAGGCGTGTTATACTGAATCCTAAAGTGATATGAGTCGTGGGCTTTTTTGATGTTAAAAACTAGGTTGTGCTCAAATATATGGATCTACGGTAAGTCATTGGCTATATTTAAGTTGATGTGCTCAATACATTCCCCTGTTTATTCTATAATGTATTTCTAGCTTATAGTAGATATGGTGGCCAGGGTGACTAGAAAACTCACCAGTTTAATTTCTTCGAAAAATTGTCATAATATGAACATTATTTGGTAGGAAGTGCCACAACTTTGTTGGCGTTGCAAAACCAAGAGATAGAGATAAATGTTTGGTAGTAAAGGAGGTTTGGGAGTTTTAAGTACATTGGAAAGACAACTAAGTCTCAAACTTCACAGCCGTCGACCTTGATGTTCTACGAACGTTAAAGCATAAGTGACAGTCCCAGAGATTTGAACTCGTGATATGACTTGAATGGGTACTGTAACATCTGAATATTCTTGGAACATAACTTTCGGTGCGGAATTTAGGCAGTGTACTGGTATTATGTAGATGCTACTAGAGTACTCATAAAATTTTAGCTTAAAAAGTAAAGTTCCAAACTTCTCGCGTCCGTTCACCCCCTTCCCAAACTCAAAAAAATATGAAAATTTCCCACGATATATGTCTCCTAAAAATAACTAGGGTCTCCTTTTTTTTTTCACTTTGTTTGAATCTGACCCTAACTATTTTTTAAAATTTGAGGCAATCTGCCTAAATTAATTTTCTACTTTTAGTGACAAAAACAGTCACTATTTGAATTACAACACACACTAAAACACCTCAGCCCACACACACTTGTCTTCCCCACTTCACTGCCACACACATACACTCACACCACTCACCTGTGCATTCTACCACCCCTCCAAATCCACACCAATATGTTCCCAATCCCTTGTGCTACCTAAATTACATGTCGTAACACATCTAAAACACACAAAATCACACACTTATACACACACCCGAACCTCACACACTCACTGAAACACACACTAATACATGCACACCCACCACTTCTCTCTCACTGCCATGAGCGCACACCCATGCACAACCATAACCTACACCTTCCCCTCCCCTCCCCTACGCTACCTTCCCCCTCCTTTTTCCTCCATCACCGAGCCCCCCTGCACCCACACGGCAGCAGCACCAGCTGCTGTCCTATCCCTTTTCCTCGCCCCTTCCTCCTTCCAAACATCAGTAGGGCACTAGCCCTTTCACCATGCACGCCAGCTGTCCTCCCCACGGCTGCTTCCCCCTTCCCCTCATTCCTTTACGCAGCACCTACTCAGGCACACACAGTGCACTCACACACAACACACATTGCTCACCCCTAACCAAAAACACCCACTCGACTACATAGTTTTATCCAGTTCAATTATACATATAGAGAGAGATTACCTTGAGGCCTTGTCAAATTTTCTCTTCTTTCCTCTCTGTTTCTCTCTTCTTTCCTCTCCCCGAGCTTTTTCTTTTTCCCTCTGTTTCTTCTCTTCTTTGTTTCTGTGTTGCTCTTCTCTGTTTTGTTGTTTTGTTTTTTTGTTTTTCCCCCTTCTTTTGTTCACCCGAATTTCTACCCCTAAATTATTAAATATTTAAATTAACTTAGTCACCACCCTAGCATGAGCTGGCAACAAGTAACAAAAATTCCTTTTAACACTTGGCATCCGGGCATATTTTCATAATTTATGAATTGACCCCCAAAGTTTTCCAAAATTACCTTTTTGTCCCTCTAGTTTAGGAAAATTTTACTTTGACTCCAAAGCTACCCTGACACCTCTTCCCACTTCCTGCTACTTAGATGTCGGGATCTGATGACATACTGGATACGGTGGCACCTATCCACTATGACTTTTGCCACCTTTTGACTCAATTTCATCAGTTTAGTATCCATAGGGCTGGACCACACGCCCAGACATAAGCACGATCCTTAGCTCTTTTTGCCTGTCAGGCTCGCATACCTGTTTACCAAGATTGGGTAAGTGACGCCTTGCGCTGCTGAGGATCTTCAGATATGATGGAGTAATTTTGTAGAGTCCCTTGTGGGTAGTTTCTTTGCTTATATCCTTTTGCTACTATTTATTACTACTTTTATTCTGGCGGTTCTTCATGCTCAGAAATGGTTCTGTAAAGCCTTAAGGCTGCTAACTTCATTGCCTGTATCTTTATCTCTATCAATGCAATTCTCCTATTACCAAAAAAAAAAAAAAATTAACCCCAAAATGACGCTACTCAATAAAATAATTTCAGTTAATTAATCAACTTAGTGTTAAATAATTTTTTTCGATACGTTTGGGATATCACACATATGCACCACTAACATATTATTAACACCTCACTAACACATAACTTAATAACCCACTAATATGTTGCACTAATCACCACTTTAAAAACTAAATCAAGCACATAACTTAATAACCCACTAATATGTTACACTAATCACCACTTTAAAAACTAAATCAAGTTTATTTTCTAACAGATATATCTATGACGCTCAGAATGTGGACAAAGTGTCGAAAAGCCGGCAAGCTCTGAATATTCTCCTCACTTGATCAACCTCTTTGGCATTTCATGACACGGTTTGCAAGTGTGGTGTGAGTGCCATAAAACCTAACGGTCGTTCTATTGCGCCACGAAATGTGCACACCATGCAAGACACAATGCGCGTGCTGCTGCCATGTCGATCCGCACCAACGCACGCCTGAAATGGATCGGTGAGCTGGCTCTCGTATTCTGGCATCCCGCTGTACTCATTTATCTTTGATGAAGCCCCCTACATAAACATTTCTCTGGATAGGCATTTCACGGTAATCCGTAGCGGTGCTCTAATTTGTAAATTGGTCATACATATGAAAATCAACCCTGTCAACCTTTCTCCCCTTAGGCAACTGCAGATTATATTCATTTTCAGAACTACTTTTGCCTTTTTCAGAGAAAATGCATTTGCTGTCAAACTATTTCTAAAGAAACTACTCACATTGATTGGTTATAACGATTCTCGGGTGTATTCTTTTTTTTTTTTTTTGAGTGAAAAGTAGAGATATATTTCTTTTGGGCGTGGGGGGGGTGGAGGATGTGTGGGTTACAAAACATGTCAAAAGCCAAGTAAAAGACATTCGGAGAACATCCCATCCGATAGGCATTGTCCCATATATATATATATATATATTAGGATGTGCACAAAAGTAGATACATAAAAGCAGCTAAATACAAGATAAAGACTAATTACATAACCTAAAGAAGATAATAACGCATAAGAACTAGATAATAACGGGAAGAAAAAAGAAAGAAAACCAATTAAAAGACTCCAACAAACTACCAGCTGCATTCCCAGTTCCAGACATGTGTCTCCGCCAATGCCACGTGCCCTCGAACTCCGTGACCCGCACAGACTCGGGGAAACCACTGTCTCCGACCAACACGCCGCCGCCGATCCAAGGGAACATTAACCAAAACCAAACAGAAATCCTTCCCATCCAACAAGAAACCGGAGCTAAAGACTGATGATATCCCCTTAACCATCGGCGATCACCTTGACAATGCAGAAATACCACCCTCACCAACGGTAAACCGTGATCTCCCACAACCTGTTACAATCGGTATACAAACTCGCCCCAAAGCTGCATCACCGGGACTCTGTAACGGCTAAATCAAGCTTAATCAAACGGAAAAGGAAGACGCAGAACAACAACACAACCAACACACCTTTCTAGATCTGGGGAAGGGGGGGATCAACTTGGGGGAAGGCGGGAAATAAACCCTACAAGAAAGGACCTACACCTAGACTCCCCTGCCTTCTCCAATCCGTGGCAGCGCAACATACGAACGGCAAAATCACCCAAACCATAACCCACCGTAAGCCAATCAAGATGTAGCCCAAGGAAT
>JAVXUP010003917.1:0-48590 GCA_033070095.1 Escallonia herrerae | reverse complement strand
TTTATAATAACCACTATAGTTATTGTATTCACTAGTATCTGTCATGTTGTTGACTGTCATTGATTTCTCCGTTGCAAGGACTTTCAAGCTTGTTCAGGGCTCAAACCCGTCACCCTTTGGAACCTTTAACTGCAGCTGAAATCTCAGTAGCGGTGGCAACTGTCAGGGCTGCTGGAGCAACTCCTGAGGTAGTGATTTTGGATCATATTCATAATTCAGAAAAGGTATATATATCTGGTTCATGATATAACTTGGGTTTTGATGTGAAGTTTAGGTGAGAGATGGCATGCGGTTTATTGAGGTGGTTTTGGTGGAACCAGCAAAACAAATTGTTGCGCTAGCAGATGCATATTTTTTTCCTCCTTTCCAACCATCGCTGCTGCCCAGAACCAAAGGTGGACCTATAATTCCCTCAAAACTTCCTCCACGGCAAGCTCGACTTGTTGTTTACAATAAGAAGTCAAATGAGACAAGCATATGGACTGTTGAACTCTCAGAGGTTCACGCTGTCACTCGAGGAGGCCACCACAGGGGCAAAGTCATGTCATCCAAAGTTGTGCCCAATGTACAACCTCCTATGGTATGCATTTGTTTTCTCGATGTCGATCTAATGTAGTGTTTTAATTTCCAAAGTTTCTGTAATAGATGAAAGTCCCAATTTGGGTTCACTGAGATGCAACAGTATTGCCTGGATTATGATTATTTGTTTTACTATGTACACAGATATCCACGAAATTGTCACTTTTCTTGTAACATGTTAATGACTGTATTTATTAGTCTTTTCCCTCTAGTATTCTAGTTTGATTTTCCAATATTATGTTCATAGGATGCTGTGGAGTATGCTGAATGCGAAGCCGTTGTGAAAGACTTTCCTCCATTTCGAGATGCAATGAAGAAGAGGGGTATCTAGGATATGGATCTTGTTATGGTAGATCCCTGGTTAGTTTGTGCATTACTGTTCTCCTATATATCCAGTATATATGTGTTCTGTACTTCTAATCTTTTTTTCCCCTTCTTCTTCAGGTGTGTTGGCTATCACAGCGAAGCTGATGCGCCTAACCGCAGACTTGCTAAACCACTGATCTTCTGTAGAACGGAGAGTGACTGCCCTATGGAAAATGGCTATGCACGTCCAGTTGAAGGAATTTATGTACTTGTTGATATGCAAAATATGGTTGTAATTGAGTTTGAAGACCGTAGACTCGTTCCCCTACCGCCAGCTGATCCATTGAGAAATCACACTGCTGGTGAGACCAGGGGAGGTGTTGCCGAAGTGATGTCAATTCAGCCTGAAGGTCCAAGCTTCCGGGTTGATGGGCACTTTGTTGAGTGGCAGAAGGTTCTTGTTTCATCCTTGCGGTTGTTGCATTTAGATACTTCGCGGAGTTTAACAATCCATATTTATTACTAAGACATCTTCACCGTTATCTTGCAGTGGAATTTTCGTATTGGTTTCACTCCAAGCGAGGGTTTGGTTATTTATTCTGTTGCATATGTTGATGGTAGCCGAGGTCGGAGAACTGTGGCACACAGGTTTAGCTTTGTGGAGATGGTGGTCCCATATGGAGATCCTAATGCTCCAAATTATAGGAAGAATGCATTTCATGCTGGGAAGATGGCCTCGGTAAAAATGCCCATTCTCTTAAGAAGGTCAGAAAATTTCTTATGATTTTTTGTCCTTTCAGTGTTTGTTTTTAAATTTCCTCCTTAGTAGGCTAGTAGGACTATGCAATTTGTTTTGGTTGAGATGAAATAACATCAGCATTGCAGGGTTGTGATTGTCTAGGCTAAATCAAATACTTTGATGCTCACTTTACAAACTTCACTGGGGGCGTTGAAATGACTGAAAATTCTGTTTGCTTGCATGAAGAGGATCATGGAATCTTATGGAAGCATCAGGATTGGAGAACAGGTTTAGCTGAAGTACGCCGGTGAAGAAGACTAACAGTGTCTTTTATATGTACGGTGGCAAATTACGAGTATGGATTCTTCTGGCACTTTTACCAGGCAAGATAATGACTTCCTTTCTGTACAATGGCTGCAGGAAATCGCGCACCTTTTAAGTATCCTGGTTTCCTCTCTCCTAGAATGTTAAAGAGTGCAGTGAGCTATAAAATGGAGTATGATTGTCATTCAATCAAGTAATAAATAAGTGGCATCTAAACAAGTTATCAGTACACTGGATCGTAGTTGTTGTCAGAACATATTTGTGGTTTTGCAAACTTGCAATGTTTCGATGCGATTGAAATCTTTAACAGGAACTACACCATTTCTTTCAACTGGATGGTAAAATTGAAGCTGAGGTCAAGCTCACTGGAATTCTCAGTTTAGGAGCTCTGCAGCCTGGTGAAGTCCGAAAATATGGGACTACTATTGCACCTGGGTTATATGCACCAGTTCATCAACACTTTTTTGTTGCTCGTATGGACATGGCAGTTGATTCTAAGCCTGGCGAAGCACATAACCAGGTTGAGTTTGAATATTTTGGACTTAACATATATTTCAGTTGGTAATGGGTGGTTGTAATGTTTACGGTGGCTTAAACTAGAAGTACATCTGTACACCGCAGATATCGGAGGTTTGCACGTACCATCTGTTACATTTTATAGCTCCTGGTCAGCAAAACGTTTCTAGATCCACATACTGAGCAAAAAGGAGCCCATTGAGTTCTCTCTCCATTCTTCTCCTTTTTTTTTGTTTGAACAAAAAGCACCCCACTGAAATCATACGCGTCTTGGTTCTTATTTCTTCCCAGATATCATCATTCTCAACATAGTGGCCTGTTCGTTTGATGTACTTACAAGTCTTAAACATATCTTGATCTTTTCTTTTAGTGGATATATCATGGAACTAACTTTGTAGTATGTGAATATGGTAATTTTAGACGAAGTTCAGTGTTCAGGTTGTTGAGGTGGATGTAAAAGTTGAAGAACCAGGAGAAAACAATGCACACAACAATGCATTCTATGCCGAAGAGAAACTTCTCAGATCTGAACTGGAAGCGATGCGTGATTGCAATCCTTTATCAGCCCGACATTGGATTGTAAGACTTCCTACCATTGTTGGAGCCGCAACCCCACCCCCCCCCCCCCCCACCCAAAAAAAAAAAGCCAACAGTTTGAATCCATGTGTTTGCACACACTTTTATCCATACTATGATTTGTCAAAGTCAAAATTGCATGTTTTAAATCCTATAACATAAACGTAGATATGATGAATTTCACAACCTTTAGTACTATTGTTGGTTCTCTTAGGGAATATTCATCAAGAAATGATATAATAACAATAACTAGTAAAGTATTAACGTTAAACACCCATATAGCAATCTGTGGGAGAAGTGGCTTCAAAGAAGATTATGCCACGTTCTGATCTCTGCTTTCAATTGTGTTTGTCCATGGTTATTTGCAATTAAGAAACCCGTAGTCCTGAAGATCCTACTCTGAAGGCATTACTGAGATTTGCTTACCCACTTTAAATTGGGTTTTAAGAAACAGAAAACAAAGTGCTATACAGGATATTGGGTACTTGAAGTTAAATCAATGCCGATGGAGCATATATATGACCTTAAAATTCGAGTTCCAGTTAGTGTGTTTCCATGAACAACAAAGTGCTTGGCTTTTCATTTTTTGCGGCCATTACCGGGTTGCATAACACATATCTTGCTTGTTCATTGCTCAACATGTTTTGATTTATCATACATACCAAACGAAATTGCTCTACTTCACAGAGATTTCGGTGATGCCTATGTTTTGTCTTTCTAGTATTTATTGGTGCATGCTAAGACGTACATGGCCCCAGCTACTATATGCCTACTTGAATGGCCGTTGGTCATGCTGTAGTTGAGTTACGGCTTTCTGTCATAATCTGGTTATGATGCTTACTTAGAGCCTATGCTTTTTAGTTTCTATTACCGAATGCCAATTTTGAACAAATTGAAATTTGTGAGCAGCAAATTTGATTCTAGTTGTGCATAATTCAGATTCGAAACACAAGAACTGTCAACAGGACTGGGCAGTTGACAGGTTACAAACTAGTACCTGGATCAAACTGCTTACCATTAGCTGGCTCTGATCTTTGGGTCACACCTTATGCACATGAAGGGATGCTTCCTGGAGGAGAGTTCCCCAATCAAAATCCACGCATTGGGGAGGGATTAGCTACTTGGGTGAAGCAGAACCGATCACTGGAAGAAACTGATGTTGTTCCTTGGTTCGTCTATTCTTTTCTCTATGCTTGACTTTTGTCCTGTCATGGAACTTAGACGAGTATTCTTTTCTCCTGTTTTTTATAATTAGTAGATGCTCTTCTTTCAGGTATGTATTTGGACTGACACACACACCTCGCCTGGAAGACTGGCCTGTCATGCCGGTGTGACACACGGTGGCCCTTGATGGCACAAGGAAACCGTGTGTGGCACTCGACTTGCCGCTCGCAAGAAGAGTCCGCCAACCAATCTCAACAATTTATAGCAAGCAGTGCATCAACATCGCATAAAACAGTGCACAAAGAGTAAATTTCAACACGAGGGCAAAACGGTCACAAATATCTTCATTACTTCAATAGCATCATTACAACTTACAAAAGGCTTTGTTTGCATCCACAGTGTGCAATCTAGCTAGAACGGCAAGCTAAAACAAAGCAAGGGACTCTCGGGTATGGGTGTGCATGACTCCCATATAGTACCATTAGGAGGTAAAATTAAAGTGACAGTAGTAGACGTAACTATGTGCGAGGAGTCATAGTGCCCCTTTTTAGAGAAATACAACTCGAAATGACTTGAAATTTTACAGGGAAACTTAAATATATACAACGGTGGTCTCCACCAAAATTGAGCAAAAACGCACGCCTGGATCTTTAGATCTTCACTGTTGGCTTTTGACGTGCGCGGGCACTGCAATTGGGCGCGCGGGCGCTGTGCTTGACGGGCGCATGGGCGCGAGACTTGATGAACTTGTGAGGGCGCATGGGCGCCTGCTGGAAGGGCGCGGGGGCGCTGAGCTGGATGGGCGCGGGGGCACGGTGCTAGGCGGGTGCAAGGGGCAGCCCGTGACACGGTGGAACGCATTGGTTTCATGCTCATGGTATCTCACGTCAATCATTGTATTCACGCTTGAAATGTCTGAAATGCCATCTTCCTGTGCACTCATTAACCATCTCGCATACTAACTAGCAGTGGGGAGAATGAAAAATAACTGGTTATCCCCAAAGTTCCACAGTTCGATATGAGCAAATCTAGCTCTTGATTGTGCTATTAATGTTTCTTTTTTCCGGTGCAGCCACATGGATTCTTCACTGAAGCTTATGGCCCTTGGGGATTTCCCGGCATTGGGGACGTTTACCGTGTGGGGTAGTAACGGTTGTTGTCCATTTACAATCTCAAAAGCACTCTTCCCTGTCGAAGAGCTTTTGCGTGAGTTGAAACACAGCTGGGCAACATCCAGTAGCTTGACCCAATTTTTCTGTGTTGCACTGACAAAATGGCGGAGGTACTCTTCTAACATGGAATTGAACCGCTCCGTCTGACCGTCTGATTCTGGATGATAACTTGAACTCATCGAAAGTTGGGATCCGAATAACTTAAAGAGTTCAGTCCAAAAGTTTCCAGTGAAGCGGGAGTCCCGATCACTGACAATGTCTTGAGGCATTCCCCAATACTTCACCACATACTTAAAGAAAAGTTGCGCTGTGTCTTCGGCTGAGCAATACTTGGGTGTTGCGATAAAGCTCGCATACTTGCTAAACCGATCAACGACAACAAGAATTGTGCCTAAGTCTTCAACCTTCGGCAGACCAGTGATGAAATTCAATGACACACTCTCCCACGGTCTCTTGGGGACCGGCAGCGGCTGTAGTAACCCTGCCTTCTTCTTACGCTCCACCTTGTCCTGCTGACAAGTAAGGCATGTTTTCACATACTCTTGCACTTCATCCCCCATTTGGGGCCAGTAGTAACCTTGTTGAAGGAGAGCTAATGTTCTTTCTCCTCCGGCATGGCCTGCCCAAAGGGTGTCATGACATTCTCGAATCAATGTTCGTCTCAGATCATCAACTCGGGGAACGTATACCCGTCTTCCTTTGGTCATCAGCAAACCATCTTCTTGCCAAAACTGTCGAGTTTTACCGCTCTCGATCAGTTTCAGTAGTTGTTGGGCAACCGGATCCCTGGTAAGGGCCTTCTTGATCTTCTTTCCGATGTTGATGGCAACTCGGCTATCTGCTCTAACAATAGCATTCATGGCCATCAATGCTACCTGATCTAGTTCGGCTCTCCTGCTGAGGGCGTCTGCTACGCTGTTGGTTGAGCCTGTCCTGTACTCGAGCATGAAGTTGAATTCTGCCAAAAGTTCCTGCCACCTGGCCTGTTTCGAAGTGAGCTTAGATTGACTCAAGAAGTGGCTCACTGCAGTGTTGTCCGTCCGCACTATGAAGCTAGAACCAAGCAGGTAGTGCCTCCAAATTCTGAGACAGTGTACTACCGCGAGCAACTCTTTCTCATGAGTGGTGTAGCGACGTTCTGCTTCGTTGAGCTTCCTACTCTCATATGCCACCGGGTGGCCTTCTTGCATTAGAACCCCTCCTAGTGCAAAGTCAGAAGCATCTGTATGAACTTCAAAGGACTTCGACACATCAGGGAGAGCAAGTACCGGATCTTCAGACATAGCCTGCTTCATAGCCGAGAAGGCCGATTGACACTCCTTGGACCATTCCCAAACATTGCTCTTCTTCAAAAGTTCGGTTAGGGGATGGGCCATTCTCGAATAATCTCGGACAAACTTCCTATAATAGTTGGTCAATCCAAGGAAAGATCTCAGTTCTGAAACATTCGTTGGTGGCTGCCACTCCTGTATCACTTGAACTTTACCTGAGTCCATCCTTATCTGACCCTGTTCTATCACATGGCCCAAGAATTTAATCTTGGTCTGGGCAAAAGTGCATTTCGACAGCTTCACGTATAGCTCGTGCTCCCTCAGTCGGGCAAGCACCTTCCTCAAGTGCTTCAGATGCTCGTCCAAGCTGGAACTGTAGATCACAATATCATCGAGATACACCACTACAAAATCGTCAATGTAGTCCCGCAAAACTTGATTCATCAAGGTGCAAAATGTGGCCGGGGCGTTGGTCAAGCCGAACGGCATGACCAGGAACTCATACGCCCCGTATCTGGTGACACAAGTTGTCTTCGCCTCGTCACCTTCGGCAATTCGGACCTGCCAATACCCAGACTTCAAGTCCAACTTGGTAAACACTCTCGCCCTACTAAGCTGATCAAAACAGTCGGCGACTAAAGGAATAGGATACTTGTTCCGAATAGTCACCTTGTTTAGCGCCCTGTAGTCCACACACATCCGCAAAGAACCATCTTGTTTCTTCTGGAAGAGGACTGGTGCACCATAAGGCGACTTCGCGGGAGTGATCAAACCCGCATCTAGCAACTCCGTCAATTGTTTTCTGAGTTCAGCAAGTTCTGGTTGTGACATCCGATACGGAGCTCGGGCGGGTGGCTTCGTGCCTGGCACGAGCTCTATCTCATGGTCAATTGCCCTTCTAGGTGGCAATTTCTTCGGCAATTCATCAGGCATCACATCTTCAAAGTCGTTTAATATCACTTTAACTTCTTTCGGTAGTGGTCCCGATACTTCTTCAATTTCGTCCCACCGTAGCATGGCAAGGTAGGTTGTTTCATCCCGTTTTAATCCCCTTTTCAACTGGAGGGCTGAGATAGAACGCTCTCCCGCCCTAGAAGATATAGTTGGGATGACACATGGTTTATTCCCAAGCATGACTAGCGAGTTGGAACATGGCATCACTGTGGTCTTCGTGTCACGCAGAAACTCCAACCCAAGGATCAGTTTAAAGTCGTCCATGATGACTACTGAAAAGTTGGTCCTTCCTTCGTATGGGCCAATCTTGATCAAAACAGATCTCGCTATCCCCGCTACTGGCTGTGCGGCGGAGTTGATAGCCTTCACCCGTCCGCACCCTTTTTCTAGAGTTAGACCCAGTCTTTCCACTTCGGTGCTAGAAATGTAATTATGGGTAGCTCCTGTGTCCACCATGGCCCTGATGGCCTTCCCGTTAACCTTGATGTCCACATACATCAAGCCTTTTCCTGGTACATCACCCTTTTTCTTTGGCGGCATGTCTTTAGGCTCTTCTCCAGTCGAGCTCTTTTTGGGGTTCCCAACCTGTGTTGTCACCGCATTGCACCACTGAGGAAAGGCCCCGACGGCATCTTCCTCTTCATAATCTTGTGTGTCTGTTTGCTCATCTGTTGGTGGGTGCCTTGGTCGAGAGCCAGATTGTTCCCCACGTTGCACCTGCCCAATGTTGTCAAAGAAGGCATTCATCATCTGTCGCTGCGGACAGTTAGCGATCACGTGCGGTCCTTGGCACAAGAAGCAACCCCTGAAAGGAGGTTTCTTCACTTCTCCACTGGTGCTAGCGTCAGGCTTGGCTTTGAACCCAACTCCACTCTTCTGTTGGGTAGAAGAGTTTGACGCCCAACTGCTTTTACTGCCCCAACTTTGGTTTGGCATTGGACCCCCTGGCTTCTTGCCACCAATACCTCTGCTTGGATTTCCTCTCTGAGGGGGTCTCTGTGGCTCAGAGTTGTAATCTGAAAGGCTCTCGGCAGCGATGATGGCTTCATTAAGGTTGTTCACCCGACGTCTATTAAGCTCGGTACGAGCCCATGGTTTTAACCCTTCCATGAAGAAGAAGAGTCTGTCGACTGCGGACATGTCACTGATGTCCAACATCAAGGCAGAAAATGCCTGGCAATACTCCCGGACCGATCCGGTGTGCTTGCATTCCAGCAACGCTTTTCTCGCGTTGAATGCGGTGTTTTCTGGGAAAAACTGACTCTTTAGCTCACGTTTGAGTATCTCCCATGTGTTTATGACGCAAGACCCATCTTCGATCTCTGCGTACTTCTTACGCCACCATAACTTGGCATCTCCAACCAAGTACATGGCAGCCATCGACACCTTTGTCGCTTCCGAGTCTACTCTGATGGCTCGAAAGTATTGTTCTATATCGAAAAGGAAATTTTCTAATTCCTTGGCGTCACGGGCTCCCCCGTAACTCTTGGGCTCTGGCACTCGGGGCCTCGACGAGTGCTCCGCACCCCCAGCGGGTGTGTTAACCACTGCACGACTAAGAAGCTCCACTCGATCCTGGAGTTCTTGAAATTTAGACTCCCAGTCTATACCTCCACTGTGCCGTGCATGGTGTTCCACTCGATCTTGAAGCTCCTGAAACTTCCCCTCCCATTCCATGCTCTCAGCATATCGGGTATTATCAGTGGCTTCAAGATTCACTTCCAACGCGTCAAGGCGAAGGGAGAATTGCTTCAGGATGCCTGGAGCATCCTGGTCACTCTTGATCATGTCATGTATCTGTGCTTCCAAAGCATCGATTCTCTCTTTCGTGTTGGCCATAGTTTTTCTCAACAAACTATCCCACAATATTTTCTTAGCTGAAGCCACGGTCTCTTGGACAACCGCGGCTCTGATACCACCTGACACACGGTGGCCCTTGATGGCACAAGGAAACCGTGTGTGGCACTCGACTTGCCGCTCGCAAGAAGAGTCCGCCAACCAATCTCAACAATTTATAGCAAGCAGTGCATCAACATCGCATAAAACAGTGCACAAAGAGTAAATTTCAACACGAGGGCAAAACGGTCACAAATATCTTCATTACTTCAATAGCATCATTACAACTTACAAAAGGCTTTGTTTGCATCCACAGTGTGCAATCTAGCTAGAACGGCAAGCTAAAACAAAGCAAGGGACTCTCGGGTATGGGTGTGCATGACTCCCATATAGTACCATTAGGAGGTAAAACTAAAGTGACAGTAGTAGACGTAACTATGTGCGAGGAGTCATAGTGCCCCTTTTTAGAGAAATACAACTCGAAATGACTTGAAATTTTACAGGGAAACTTAAATATATACAACGGTGGTCTCCACCAAAATTGAGCAAAAACGCACGCCTGGATCTTTAGATCTTCACTGTTGGCTTTTGACGTGCGCGGGCACTGCAATTGGGCGCGCGGGCGCTGTGCTTGACGGGCGCATGGGCGCGAGACTTGATGAACTTGTGAGGGCGCATGGGCGCCTGCTGGAAGGGCGCGGGGGCGCTGAGCTGGATGGGCGCGGGGGCGCGGTGCTAGGCGGGTGCAAGGGGCAGCCCGTGACACGGTGGAACGCATTGGTTTCATGCTCATGGTATCTCACGTCAATCATTGTATTCACGCTTGAAATGTCTGAAATGCCATCTTCCTGTTGCACTCATTAACCATCTCGCATACTAACTAGCAGTGGGGAGAATGAAAAATAACTGGTTATCCCCAAAGTTCCACAGTTCGATATGAGCAAATCTAGCTCTTGATTGTGCTATTAATGTTTCTTTTTTTCCGGTGCAGCCACATGGATTCTTCACTGAAGCTTATGGCCCTTGGGGATTTCCCGGCATTGGGGACGTTTACCGTGTGGGGTAGTAACGGTTGTTGTCCATTTACAATCTCAAAAGCACTCTTCCCTGTCGAAGAGCTTTTGCGTGAGTTGAAACACAGCTGGGCAACATCCAGTAGCTTGACCCAATTTTTCTGTGTTGCACTGACAAAATGGCGGAGGTACTCTTCTAACATGGAATTGAACCGCTCCGTCTGACCGTCTGATTCTGGATGATAACTTGAACTCATCGAAAGTTGGGATCCGAATAACTTAAAGAGTTCAGTCCAAAAGTTTCCAGTGAAGCGGGAGTCCCGATCACTGACAATGTCTTGAGGCATTCCCCAATACTTCACCACATACTTAAAGAAAAGTTGCGCTGTGTCTTCGGCTGAGCAATACTTGGGTGTTGCGATAAAGCTCGCATACTTGCTAAACCGATCAACGACAACAAGAATTGTGCCTAAGTCTTCAACCTTCGGCAGACCAGTGATGAAATCCAATGACACACTCTCCCACGGTCTCTTGGGGACCGGCAGCGGCTGTAGTAACCCTGCCTTCTTCTTACGCTCCACCTTGTCCTGCTGACAAGTAAGGCATGTTTTCACATACTCTTGCACTTCATCCCCCATTTGGGGCCAGTAGTAACCTTGTTGAAGGAGAGCTAATGTTCTTTCTCCTCCGGCATGGCCTGCCCAAAGGGTGTCATGACATTCTCGAATCAATGTTCGTCTCAGATCATCAACTCGGGGAACGTATACCCGTCTTCCTTTGGTCATCAGCAAACCATCTTCTTGCCAAAACTGTCGAGTTTTACCGCTCTCGATCAGTTTCAGTAGTTGTTGGGCAACCGGATCCCTGGTAAGGGCCTTCTTGATCTTCTTTCCGATGTTGATGGCAACTCGGCTATCTGCTCTAACAATAGCATTCATGGCCATCAATGCTACCTGATCTAGTTCGGCTCTCCTGCTGAGGGCGTCTGCTACGCTGTTGGTTGAGCCTGTCCTGTACTCGAGCATGAAGTTGAATTCTGCCAAAAGTTCCTGCCACCTGGCCTGTTTCGAAGTGAGCTTAGATTGACTCAAGAAGTGGCTCACTGCAGTGTTGTCCGTCCGCACTATGAAGCTAGAACCAAGCAGGTAGTGCCTCCAAATTCTGAGACAGTGTACTACCGCGAGCAACTCTTTCTCATGAGTGGTGTAGCGACGTTCTGCTTCGTTGAGCTTCCTACTCTCATATGCCACCGGGTGGCCTTCTTGCATTAGAACCCCTCCTAGTGCAAAGTCAGAAGCATCTGTATGAACTTCAAAGGACTTCGACACATCAGGGAGAGCAAGTACCGGATCTTCAGACATAGCCTGCTTCATAGCCGAGAAGGCCGATTGACACTCCTTGGACCATTCCCAAACATTGCTCTTCTTCAAAAGTTCGGTTAGGGGATGGGCCATTCTCGAATAATCTCGGACAAACTTCCTATAATAGTTGGTCAATCCAAGGAAAGATCTCAGTTCTGAAACATTCGTTGGTGGCTGCCACTCCTGTATCACTTGAACTTTACCTGAGTCCATCCTTATCTGACCCTGTTCTATCACATGGCCCAAGAATTTAATCTTGGTCTGGGCAAAAGTGCATTTCGACAGCTTCACGTATAGCTCGTGCTCCCTCAGTCGGGCAAGCACCTTCCTCAAGTGCTTCAGATGCTCGTCCAAGCTGGAACTGTAGATCACAATATCATCGAGATACACCACTACAAAATCGTCAATGTAGTCCCGCAAAACTTGATTCATCAAGGTGCAAAATGTGGCCGGGGCGTTGGTCAAGCCGAACGGCATGACCAGGAACTCATACGCCCCGTATCTGGTGACACAAGTTGTCTTCGCCTCGTCACCTTCGGCAATTCGGACCTGCCAATACCCAGACTTCAAGTCCAACTTGGTAAACACTCTCGCCCTACTAAGCTGATCAAAACAGTCGGCGACTAAAGGAATAGGATACTTGTTCCGAATAGTCACCTTGTTTAGCGCCCTGTAGTCCACACACATCCGCAAAGAACCATCTTGTTTCTTCTGGAAGAGGACTGGTGCACCATAAGGCGACTTCGCGGGAGTGATCAAACCCGCATCTAGCAACTCCGTCAATTGTTTTCTGAGTTCAGCAAGTTCTGGTTGTGACATCCGATACGGAGCTCGGGCGGGTGGCTTCGTGCCTGGCACGAGCTCTATCTCATGGTCAATTGCCCTTCTAGGTGGCAATTTCTTCGGCAATTCATCAGGCATCACATCTTCAAAGTCGTTTAATATCACTTTAACTTCTTTCGGTAGTGGTCCCGATACTTCTTCAATTTCGTCCCACCGTAGCATGGCAAGGTAGGTTGTTTCATCCCGTTTTAATCCCCTTTTCAACTGGAGGGCTGAGATAGAACGCTCTCCCGCCCTAGAAGATATAGTTGGGATGACACATGGTTTATTCCCAAGCATGACTAGCGAGTTGGAACATGGCATCACTGTGGTCTTCGTGTCACGCAGAAACTCCAACCCAAGGATCAGTTTAAAGTCGTCCATGATGACTACTGAAAAGTTGGTCCTTCCTTCGTATGGGCCAATCTTGATCAAAACAGATCTCGCTATCCCCGCTACTGGCTGTGCGGCGGAGTTGATAGCCTTCACCCGTCCGCACCCTTTTTCTAGAGTTAGACCCAGTCTTTCCACTTCGGTGCTAGAAATGTAATTATGGGTAGCTCCTGTGTCCACCATGGCCCTGATGGCCTTCCCGTTAACCTTGATGTCCACATACATCAAGCCTTTTCCTGGTACATCACCCTTTTTCTTTGGCGGCATGTCTTTAGGCTCTTCTCCAGTCGAGCTCTTTTTGGGGTTCCCAACCTGTGTTGTCACCGCATTGCACCACTGAGGAAAGGCCCCGACGGCATCTTCCTCTTCATAATCTTGTGTGTCTGTTTGCTCATCTGTTGGTGGGTGCCTTGGTCGAGAGCCAGATTGTTCCCCACGTTGCACCTGCCCAATGTTGTCAAAGAAGGCATTCATCATCTGTCGCTGCGGACAGTTAGCGATCACGTGCGGTCCTTGGCACAAGAAGCAACCCCTGAAAGGAGGTTTCTTCACTTCTCCACTGGTGCTAGCGTCAGGCTTGGCTTTGAACCCAACTCCACTCTTCTGTTGGGTAGAAGAGTTTGACGCCCAACTGCTTTTACTGCCCCAACTTTGGTTTGGCATTGGACCCCCTGGCTTCTTGCCACCAATACCTCTGCTTGGATTTCCTCTCTGAGGGGGTCTCTGTGGCTCAGAGTTGTAATCTGAAAGGCTCTCGGCAGCGATGATGGCTTCATTAAGGTTGTTCACCCGACGTCTATTAAGCTCGGTACGAGCCCATGGTTTTAACCCTTCCATGAAGAAGAAGAGTCTGTCGACTGCGGACATGTCACTGATGTCCAACATCAAGGCAGAAAATGCCTGGCAATACTCCCGGACCGATCCGGTGTGCTTGCATTCCAGCAACGCTTTTCTCGCGTTGAATGCGGTGTTTTCTGGGAAAAACTGACTCTTTAGCTCACGTTTGAGTATCTCCCATGTGTTTATGACGCAAGACCCATCTTCGATCTCTGCGTACTTCTTACGCCACCATAACTTGGCATCTCCAACCAAGTACATGGCAGCCATCGACACCTTTGTCGCTTCCGAGTCTACTCTGATGGCTCGAAAGTATTGTTCTATATCGAAAAGGAAATTTTCTAATTCCTTGGCGTCACGGGCTCCCCCGTAACTCTTGGGCTCTGGCACTCGGGGCCTCGACGAGTGCTCCGCACCCCCAGCGGGTGTGTTAACCACTGCACGACTAAGAAGCTCCACTCGATCCTGGAGTTCTTGAAATTTAGACTCCCAGTCTATACCTCCACTGTGCCGTGCATGGTGTTCCACTCGATCTTGAAGCTCCTGAAACTTCCCCTCCCATTCCATGCTCTCAGCATATCGGGTATTATCAGTGGCTTCAAGATTCACTTCCAACGCGTCAAGGCGAAGGGAGAATTGCTTCAGGATGCCTGGAGCATCCTGGTCACTCTTGATCATGTCATGTATCTGTGCTTCCAAAGCATCGATTCTCTCTTTCGTGTTGGCCATAGTTTTTCTCAACAAACTATCCCACAATATTTTCTTAGCTGAAGCCACGGTCTCTTGGACAACCGCGGCTCTGATACCACCTGACACACGGTGGCCCTTGATGGCACAAGGAAACCGTGTGTGGCACTCGACTTGCCGCTCGCAAGAAGAGTCCGCCAACCAATCTCAACAATTTATAGCAAGCAGTGCATCAACATCGCATAAAACAGTGCACAAAGAGTAAATTTCAACACGAGGGCAAAACGGTCACAAATATCTTCATTACTTCAATAGCATCATTACAACTTACAAAAGGCTTTGTTTGCATCCACAGTGTGCAATCTAGCTAGAACGGCAAGCTAAAACAAAGCAAGGGACTCTCGGGTATGGGTGTGCATGACTCCCATATAGTACCATTAGGAGGTAAAACTAAAGTGACAGTAGTAGACGTAACTATGTGCGAGGAGTCATAGTGCCCCTTTTTAGAGAAATACAACTCGAAATGACTTGAAATTTTACAGGGAAACTTAAATATATACAACGGTGGTCTCCACCAAAATTGAGCAAAAACGCACGCCTGGATCTTTAGATCTTCACTGTTGGCTTTTGACGTGCGCGGGCACTGCAATTGGGCGCGCGGGCGCTGTGCTTGACGGGCGCATGGGCGCGAGACTTGATGAACTTGTGAGGGCGCATGGGCGCCTGCTGGAAGGGCGCGGGGGCGCTGAGCTGGATGGGCGCGGGGGCGCAGTGCTAGGCGGGTGCAAGGGGCAGCCCGTGACATTCTCCCCCACTAGAGCTGTTGACGCCCTCGTCAACTTCTGCATGTGGTAGGCTTCAATCTTGTCGGCGTAGGCTGATAAGTCTGCTGCTCGTTCCCAAGTGTTTTCTTCATCCATTTGTCCCTGCCACTTGACTAGGTACTCCTGATGGCGTTTGCGGGAAGCTATAATCACTCTATCATTCAAAATAGCTTCGGCAACTCGTTTTCCTGCTGCTTTGGGTTTGAGTCCTTGTCTCTTGATTTGGCCCCTGGAGGGGTCGGCTGTGTCTTCATAGAATGGCTTCAACATGCTGACGTGAAAGACGGGATGGAGCTGGCGGCTCCACCAATGAGGCGGATCAACTTTGTAAGCCATCTTGCCTATCTTCTTCACTATAGTCAGGGGTCCCTCATATTTCTGCAAAAGACGAGAGTCTCTTCCCCTTAGAAATTTGCGATCCTGTTGCAGTAGCTTAACCATAACTTTGTCGCCCACGTTAAACTCTTGAGATCTCCTGTTCTTGTCAGCGTGTTTCTTCATTCTTCTGGCTGCTTTCTCAAGGTAGGAGTGAGCTAGATCTATATTCTGCCTCCATTCTTCACTGAAGCTTATGGCCCTTGGGGATTTCCCAGCATTGGGGACGTTTACCGTGTGGGGTAGTAACGGTTGTTGTCCATTTACAATCTCAAAAGCAATCTTCCCTGTCGAAGAGCTTTTGCGTGAGTTGAAACACAGCTGGGCAACATCCAGTAGCTTGACCCAATTTTTCTGTGTTGCACTGACAAAATGGCGGAGGTACTCTTCTAACATGGAATTGAACCGCTCCGTCTGACCGTCTGATTCTGGATGATAACTTGAACTCATCGAAAGTTGGGATCCGAATAACTTAAAGAGTTCAGTCCAAAAGTTTCCAGTGAAGCGGGAGTCCCGATCACTGACAATGTCTTGAGGCATTCCCCAATACTTCACCACATACTTAAAGAAAAGTTGCGCTGTGTCTTCGGCTGAGCAATGCTTGGGTGTTGCGATAAAGCTCGCATACTTGCTAAACCGATCAACGACAACAAGAATTGTGCCTAAGTCTTCAACCTTCGGCAGACCAGTGATGAAATCCAATGACACACTCTCCCACGGTCTCTTGGGGACCGGCAGCGGCTGTAGTAACCCTGCCTTCTTCTTACGCTCCACCTTGTCCTGCTGACAAGTAAGGCATGTTTTCACATACTCTTGCACTTCATCCCCCATTTGGGGCCAGTAGTAACCTTGTTGAAGGAGAGCTAATGTTCTTTCTCCTCCGGCATGGCCTGTCCAAAGGGTGTCATGACATTCTCGAATCAATGTTCGTCTCAGATCATCAACTCGGGGAACGTATACCCGTCTTCCTTTGGTCATCAGCAAACCATCTTCTTGCCAAAACTGTCGAGTTTTACCGCTCTCGATCAGTTTCAGTAGTTGTTGGGCAACCGGATCCCTGGTAAGGGCCTTCTTGATCTTCTTTCCGATGTTGATGGCAACTCGGCTATCTGCTCTAACAATAGCATTCATGGCCATCAATGCTACCTGATCTAGTTCGGCTCTCCTGCTGAGGGCGTCTGCTACGCTGTTGGTTGAGCCTGTCCTGTACTCGAGCATGAAGTTGAATTCTGCCAAAAGTTCCTGCCACCTGGCCTGTTTTGAAGTGAGCTTAGATTGACTCAAGAAGTGGCTCACTGCAGTGTTGTCCGTCCGCACTATGAAGCTAGAACCAAGCAGGTAGTGCCTCCAAATTCTGAGACAGTGTACTACCGCGAGCAACTCTTTCTCATGAGTGGTGTAGCGACGTTCTGCTTCGTTGAGCTTCCTACTCTCATATGCCACCGGGTGGCCTTCTTGCATTAGAACCCCTCCTAGTGCAAAGTCAGAAGCATCTGTATGAACTTCAAAGGACTTCGACACATCAGGGAGAGCAAGTACCGGATCTTCAGACATAGCCTGCTTCATAGCCGAGAAGGCCGATTGACACTCCTTGGACCATTCCCAAACATTGCTCTTCTTCAAAAGTTCGGTTAGGGGATGGGCCATTCTCGAATAATCTCGGACAAACTTCCTATAATAGTTGGTCAATCCAAGGAAAGATCTCAGTTCTGAAACATTCGTTGGTGGCTGCCACTCCTGTATCACTTGAACTTTACCTGAGTCCATCCTTATCTGACCCTGTTCTATCACATGGCCCAAGAATTTAATCTTGGTCTGGGCAAAAGTGCATTTCGACAGCTTCACGTATAGCTCGTGCTCCCTCAGTCGGGCAAGCACCTTCCTCAAGTGCTTCAGATGCTCGTCCAAGCTGGAACTGTAGATCACAATATCATCGAGATACACCACTACAAAATCGTCAATGTAGTCCCGCAAAACTTGATTCATCAAGGTGCAAAATGTGGCCGGGGCGTTGGTCAAGCCGAACGGCATGACCAGGAACTCATACGCCCCGTATCTGGTGACACAAGTTGTCTTCGCCTCGTCACCTTCGGCAATTCGGACCTGCCAATACCCAGACTTCAAGTCCAACTTGGTAAACACTCTCGCCCTACTAAGCTGATCAAAGCAGTCGGCGACTAAAGGAATAGGATACTTGTTCCGAATAGTCACCTTGTTTAGCGCCCTGTAGTCCACACACATCCGCAAAGAACCATCTTGTTTCTTCTGGAAGAGGACTGGTGCACCATAAGGCGACTTCGCGGGAGTGATCAAACCCGCATCTAGCAACTCCGTCAATTGTTTTCTGAGTTCAGCAAGTTCTGGTTGTGACATCCGATACGGAGCTCGGGCGGGTGGCTTCGTGCCTGGCACGAGCTCTATCTCATGGTCAATTGCCCTTCTAGGTGGCAATTTCTTCGGCAATTCATCAGGCATCACATCTTCAAAGTCGTTTAATATCACTTTAACTTCTTTCGGTAGTGGTCCCGATACTTCTTCAATTTCGTCCCACCGTAGCATGGCAAGGTAGGTTGTTTCATCCCGTTTTAATCCCCTTTTCAACTGGAGGGCTGAGATAGAACGCTCTCCCGCCCTAGAAGATATAGTTGGGATGACACATGGTTTATTCCCAAGCATGACTAGCGAGTTGGAACATGGCATCACTGTGGTCTTCGTGTCACGCAGAAACTCCAACCCAAGGATCAGTTTAAAGTCGTCCATGATGACTACTGAAAAGTTGGTCCTTCCTTCGTATGGGCCAATCTTGATCAAAACAGATCTCGCTATCCCCGCTACTGGCTGTGCGGCGGAGTTGATAGCCTTCACCCGTCCGCACCCTTTTTCTAGAGTTAGACCCAGTCTTTCCACTTCGGTGCTAGAAATGTAATTATGGGTAGCTCCTGTGTCCACCATGGCCCTGATGGCCTTCCCGTTAACCTTGATGTCCACATACATCAAGCCTTTTCCTGGTACATCACCCTTTTTCTTTGGCGGCATGTCTTTAGGCTCTTCTCCAGTCGAGCTCTTTTTGGGGTTCCCACCCTGTGTTGTCACCGCATTGCACCACTGAGGAAAGGCCCCGACGGCATCTTCCTCTTCATAATCTTGTGTGTCTGTTTGCTCATCTGTTGGTGGGTGCCTTGGTCGAGCGCCAGATTGTTCCCCACGTTGCACCTGCCCAATGTTGTCAAAGAAGGCATTCATCATCTGTCGCTGCGGACAGTTAGCGATCACGTGCGGTCCTTGGCACAAGAAGCAACCCCTGAAAGGAGGTTTCTTCACTTCTCCACTGGTGCTAGCGTCAGGCTTGGCTTTGAACCCAACTCCACTCTTCTGTTGGGTAGAAGAGTTTGACGCCCAACTGCTTTTACTGCCCCAACTTTGGTTTGGCATTGGACCCCCTGGCTTCTTGCCACCAATACCTCTGCTTGGATTTCCTCTCTGAGGGGGTCTCTGTGGCTCAGAGTTGTAATCTGAAAGGCTCTCGGCAGCGATGATGGCTTCATTAAGGTTGTTCACCCGACGTCTATTAAGCTCGGTACGAGCCCATGGTTTTAACCCTTCCATGAAGAAGAAGAGTCTGTCGACTGCGGACATGTCACTGATGTCCAACATCAAGGCAGAAAATGCCTGGCAATACTCCCGGACCGATCCGGTGTGCTTGCATTCCAGCAACGCTTTTCTCGCGTTGAATGCGGTGTTTTCTGGGAAAAACTGACTCTTTAGCTCACGTTTGAGTATCTCCCATGTGTTTATGACGCAAGACCCATCTTCGATCTCTGCGTACTTCTTACGCCACCATAACTTGGCATCTCCAACCAAGTACATGGCAGCCATCGACACCTTTGTCGCTTCCGAGTCTACTCTGATGGCTCGAAAGTATTGTTCTATATCGAAAAGGAAATTTTCTAATTCCTTGGCGTCACGGGCTCCCCCGTAACTCTTGGGCTCTGGCACTCGGGGCCTCGATGAGTGCTCCGCACCCCCAGCGGGTGTGTTAACCACTGCACGACTAAGAAGCTCCACTCGATCCTGGAGTTCTTGAAATTTAGACTCCCAGTCTATACCTCCACTGTGCCGTGCATGGTGTTCCACTCGATCTTGAAGCTCCTGAAACTTCCCCTCCCATTCCATGCTCTCAGCATATCGGGTATTATCAGTGGCTTCAAGATTCACTTCCAACGCGTCAAGGCGAAGGGAGAATTGCTTCAGGATGCCTGGAGCATCCTGGTCACTCTTGATCATGTCATGTATCTGTGCTTCCAAAGCATCGATTCTCTCTTTCGTGTTGGCCATAGTTTTTCTCAACAAACTATCCCACAATATTTTCTTAGCTGAAGCCACGGTCTCTTGGACAACCGCGGCTCTGATACCACCTGACACACGGTGGCCCTTGATGGCACAAGGAAACCGTGTGTGGCACTCGACTTGCCGCTCGCAAGAAGAGTCCGCCAACCAATCTCAACAATTTATAGCAAGCAGTGCATCAACATCGCATAAAACAGTGCACAAAGAGTAAATTTCAACACGAGGGCAAAACGGTCACAAATATCTTCATTACTTCAATAGCATCATTACAACTTACAAAAGGCTTTGTTTGCATCCACAGTGTGCAATCTAGCTAGAACGGCAAGCTAAAACAAAGCAAGGGACTCTCGGGTATGGGTGTGCATGACTCCCATATAGTACCATTAGGAGGTAAAACTAAAGTGACAGTAGTAGACGTAACTATGTGCGAGGAGTCATAGTGCCCCTTTTTAGAGAAATACAACTCGAAATGACTTGAAATTTTACAGGGAAACTTAAATATATACAACGGTGGTCTCCACCAAAATTGAGCAAAAACGCACGCCTGGATCTTTAGATCTTCACTGTTGGCTTTTGACGTGCGCGGGCACTGCAATTGGGCGCGCGGGCGCTGTGCTTGACGGGCGCATGGGCGCGAGACTTGATGAACTTGTGAGGGCGCATGGGCGCCTGCTGGAAGGGCGCGGGGGCGCTGAGCTGGATGGGCGCGGGGGCGCAGTGCTAGGCGGGTGCAAGGGGCAGCCCGTGACACGTGGGCTAGATGTACTATATTTCTCTTTGCCCCTGACAAGTGTTGTCTTGCTGGATTGAGAGGTTGGGGGCTAACATGTTAACCTGAGATCGATGTTTTAATGGAACTCTTAATTCGCTACAGTGGGCCATCGCGGATACGGGTAGGAGTTAGCTTATTAGGTTTACATATGAGATACGAGATACTATATTTGGGTCGGATTTGTTTTGTAAAAAGTCATGAGTGGGTTAGTTGTAAAAGAATATCAACTTGTTAAGTGAAAATTGATTGGGTGTATGCTCTATGTTGGGCTTACCTCTATAAAGGGATTGAATTTAGAAGTTGGTTTTGGTTAGTCGCTCTTCCCTGGATTGGAATTATGCTAAGCAAGTCATTTGATTGGAGTCCAAGATCTTGCCAGCATCAGTTTGTGAGCGCTGCCTTTCAAGATTGTGTTGGTGACTCATTTTGTTCATGAGAGCATACGAAGAATCCAAACAACTTATCAAATTTTATGTCTTGACGATCATGCCAACTTGGTGTCAGATAGTGTGCGAGGTGGCTCGAGCCACGTTGTTTGGGACAACCGTGCCGTAATCTGGTTCGTTAAGGTATATATACTCTAGTTGGAGCAACTGGAATTTTATGTGCTAAGCACTAGAGTTCGTGATGACCTTGGGTGCCATTTTGTGATTAAAGTCAGTGGGTGCCATGTTGGGTTTTGGATGTGTTGGGCACCATGAGCTTGAGTTGCTATTGGTCAGCATAGGTGTGGAAGGGGCTCTGAACATCTGGGTGTAGAGTTTTCGGTTGAATAGCATTGGATGCTATATTTGAATTTGATGGCAGAGGCTACTACTCTAGGTGTCAGGGATGCTAATTATCAGCAAGGGCAATGGAAGCACAGGCCGCTAAAGTTGACATAGTGGGTGTTGTGCATATTTGGTTGAGTTTAATGTAGGGCACTTTTTGATGAGTGAAGTCGTTTGGGTTACAAATGCCTTCGGGGCTTCTGTTGCCAGTAAGTTGGTTTGTGGCAAACCATGTGGCTTGTGTTGCATGCAAGATTGGTGTTAGGTGCTATTTGGCATGTCTTGTGTGTTGGACGCATTTTGGATGGAGTCGTTTAGGTTACGAGCACTATCAGGCTTGTGTTGCTTGCAATGTGTTTGTGGCAAACCATGTGGCTTGTGTTGCATGTAAGGCCGGTTTGGGTATTATTCGGCAAGGTTTACGCATTGGCACATTTTGGTAATCCATTTGAGGATACAAGCATCTTTGGGTTTGTGCAGGAGCAATTTGGTTGTGGCAGTCGTTTGGTCGTGTGTTGGCAATACTTAATGTAGGGTATCACTTGGGTCAGATCCTTGGCGCCTCTAAGTTTTTAGTTTGAATTAAATCCATAAGAGTTAGCACAGGCAGCAAATTTTGTGAATGAAAACGCACAAAATGTCACTTGGGGTAGCTTAAGTTGTGGTAACCAGGCAGAATGAGTTCAAGTTGTGCACAATTTCAGATGGGTTGTCGCTACATCAATGATAGAGTTATCTACTGGTTTGAGCGAGGGACTGGGCAAGCTGCCATGTCGCTCTGCCTTTAAACTCTTACTTACGGGCATTACCTGAGGCAATGAAGTTGGTATCAACCAGAAAGTTATGCGCGTGTTTCTTGAACATATATGAGATGGAGTTTAATCCTAAACAATGCTTTTTCAAAGGAAACAGGTTGGAAGGATCCCTTGCACATGGAGATGCTAATTTTGGTGAGAGCTTGGCTCATGAGTAGCCTTCACTTGGTGGGGTGTTTAAGCATGGCACATGCGGCGCCTGTGAGTGACTGGCCCAGTAAGCTGGGAGGAATGAGAGCCCATTGGGCCATTGCACATGATATGCATTCTTCACTTGAGTCAGGGTGTCTTTGATGAAGGTAGTGTTTAGGAGAGTTCATACAGAAATTATAGTTTGGATCACTACGAGTACACAGACCTTTACGACATTTAATTCTAATGTGATTAGAGTTTTCAAATGGGCCATTATGACTCCTCAACATGGTAATGTCTACTACTGTAACTTTGATTTTGTCTCCTAAGGCTACTATAACAAGGAGCATAGTAGTGCAGGGGCACTTACTCCACCACTCCTTATGCTTTCATGGGCAGCGATGGGACATCAAGTGAGTGATTTAAGGGAACTTAGGGCAATCTTAAAAGCATTAAAGATATGCTTAAGAGCTTCCATTTGAGAAGTCCTTTTCCATAAACTCCGACAAGCAATGCTCTATTCTTGAGTCAGAGCTGTATATAGGCACCCGCTATTCCCCGGATTATACTCAACCATATTGGGCATGCATATTATGGCGGATTGGGCATTTTGTGTTCTAGCACACAACATGCTAAGATAAGCAAAATCTTGGGTTTGACACATTTAAAGAATGACGACAGTATTGACATGCTTGGTGGCACCATGTAGCGCTTCGTATACACTTTGGCAAGTATCTCTATTGACATGGTGCTAAGTTTGGCTAAGCTATTCTTGATGATGGCCATATTAAGACAAGTGAAGAAAGGCTTAAAGCCAAGTTGGACAAGTGGGCACGTTGTCGTGCACGACAAGCACAATGCAGGCCAGGTTAGTACGTCGCTGCGCTACGTTGGCACACTACTGTTATGCGGGCACGTTGTTGGTGTTCATTGGCATATGCCTAGCATACAAAGACACGGTAGGCAGACCGTGTGAGCAAAGCGTTAGCTATGAATGCAAAGCACGATGAAGGGTACGTCAGCACTGAGTGTGAAATGTTGTGGCGTCAAGTGCTGTGCTTGCACATATGTGGAAATCTTAACAAGATCATTGCTCAATCATTGCGTGTAGTCTCTTGAGACCATATTAAGATTTTTTTATTCGTCTCAGGTCATTAGTATGTTTGGGCAAGGCTTTCATGGAAGGCTCATACCACTGTGCTTTCAGAAAAAATATGTTGCCTTGCAAAAGAGATGGCATTAGTTCATGGTGCCCAAGTAGGTTGGGAGTGTAATGAAGTCACATAGTTGTTCTGGTGCGGCGCAAAAATGACCGTGACACTCGGTCGTACTCCAATTCTAAGAATGATGGCCTGTGACGAGAGTTCTCTGATCTTGGCAGACAATATGCTAGTATACGCTTAGAGTCGTCGGCTGAGTTAATATCAGAATATTCGCTTATTTGTTGGCTCCTCTTTTTATGTACACTCATTCCACACATATATCCACTGTTGGCTATTTTCATAAATAATTTTTACCATAGCTAATAGGAGCACAGACACGTGGAATGTTAATAATCGCACAATTGTGCTTAGAGAGAGATGTGTTTTGTAGGAAAATGAGCGTAACTTTTATGGTTATTAAGATGCCGCCATTCATCAATAGTGATGTGACAGAATCAAGAAGTTTGATGTCAGGTGCACGGGAAATGACATTTATATAAATTATACAAAGAAGATAGATGTTAGTAAGAACAAGGCAATTGGCAGTAACGATCGATATGAGTACATGAAGCAAGGCAGGTGTCAACGAAGGAGAGAAAGATCGGAAAGAGCAATTAATAGACGGTTCTCACAACTACACGAGGAAGGACAGTTGTCAACACGAGCAGCGTGATCAATGAAAGCAATCAGCAAACAGACTACATTAAAAAAATACAATTGTTGACAGGAGTTAAGCGGCCAATGATAACAGTTGATAAACTGCTCTTGGGCAAAGGATATAGATAAACGGTTATGAAAAATTGAAGAAACAGTGCATGCAAGCAAATATAAAAGAAAGAGAAGGACAATGAAGAAGGGGGTCATCAAATTCACAAACTAAACCTGACTTAGAGAAGTCAAGTCTGGAATGCACTTCTCTTTTTCTTTTACCTCTGGCAAGTTTTTCATATGATTTGTCTTGTATCGATAAAGGATCATGTACGATGTCATACTTGTATTCATTGTATTGTAAGGATAATCCTTGTTTTAGTGGGCACATCATTTATAAATTTGTTTAGCATCCCATCTTTAGTAAGTTTCTATTTTTAGTGAAGTCCTCAGGCCCTAGAGGCAAAAAAGATCCCACACTATTAATCGATTGTACTGTGGGTATATAAATCGATTAGGAGTTTGCCCAGCCGCGCAAACATTGGCATGCCCGGTGGGACCCCTATAACTAAAAATGGAAAAAAATGCCTAGCACACGTAGTAAAGCTATAAGAATGAACGGTGCCAACAATGGTACTGAAACTCAAACTGCCAATAATGGTAGAAGTTTGGGTGAAAGAAGAAACATTCAATCCACTAATGGCATGATTGGAAGTAATAACATGAACACTAATGTTCAAAACTCCGGAAGTACCAACAAAAAAAGTCCCAACGATGGTGCAAATCCTAGTGCTGAGATGTTGACTAGCGATCAGAGCGGTTAGATTTTTAATCAATTAATGAACTAAGTTAGTTCATAAACGCAAGCATTTACAACTATGATGTCTCAATTCATAACTGTCATGCAAAACCAAAACATGGTTTTGAACAAAATGGTTAGTAACCAAGATCAGTCTAGTTCTAAGATAGTGGACGAAGTGAGACAACTGTCAAAGGAGAGGGGTGCCTCTAAAAGGGAGATTATTAAAGATCTGTTAGGAGAGATCCAAAAGCAAACATTCTCTATTGCTAGGAAAGTGGATCTGGAGTTGCAAAAGAGCAAGGCTCATGCCGGTTGCCAAATTAACATAACAGAGGCAGATACTCCTCCCATGAGGATTGAGAGCGCCATAAAACTATCAAATGGGTTAAGTTTCAATCACCCATATGAGTCTGGTGCCTGCCAACGAAGGGGAGCCAGGGCCAGATAAGAAGGGCACATTCGTAAACTGATCTAAAAATCCTGTAACTTGGCCTAACAATACTCAAAATCCTAAGAATGAAGTTGGCTAATATGGTAGTGGCCAGATAATTGAAAGTCTATATGCCCCTCCTCATAAGAGAAATCAAAAGGGGATTGCTCAATTTAAGAACCCTATGTTTGAGGAAGTAGTAGGTATCACTAGACCTAACGGTCAAGCTAATAGAGAATGGTCGGGTCTTAGGTTTTGAGTCATTATGAGTTCTGTGAAGTAGGTGCCGGTCAGGGATACAGGCATATCGATAGGCCTGTTTAGAGGAAATCGTACCTTAATAAGATTAACCAGATAGAAATACCCAAAAGAGTGAAGATTCCAGAGTTTAGCCTGTTCTATGGAGAAGGAAACCAGTTGTCCACTGAGCATGTCGTAAGGTTTACTTTCCAATGTGGGGATTTAGGTTAGCACAAGTGGGTCAAATTAAAATGGTTTATATATTCGTTAACTGGGATAGCTTTTTCGTGGTTTGCAAATCTACCACCAAACTTAGTGTTTCATGCACAATTCTTTAAGATGGAACCAAAACTTTCTTTGGTCAATTTGGCTAGATTAAAATAGTTTTTCAGGGGAAGGTGTAAGACAATTCTTAGAAAGATTTAATGCCTCTAAGAACAAATGCCAGAGTCAGAATTGACCAATTTCGCTCTTAATAGCCTAGACCTTGAGATTAGAAAGAAATTTAAGGGTATGAAGTTTAGAAACATTTTTGAACTATCCTCTAGGATGGCTCGATATCAAACGTTATTAAAAGAGGAACAAGATAAGAAAAACTTAGCAATGGAAACCTATTTCCAAGATCTCATCGATTGGGAAGTAGATGTTGCAGAAATAGTTAGAAAGAAACCAGTTACCTGCGAGTATTTAGTTAAAGTTATTAATCCTATCAGCCTACCTTCTAAGCAGCCTAATAAGTTGAATCCATCACCCACATTGCAAAAATACTCATTTGACATTAATGGTGGAATAGATTTTTGATCATCCTCTGAAGATAAAATTCATCCAGCTTCAAGGCCTCCTTAGGGCTCCAAAGGGCTTCTAAAGTTTGTGGACAAAGATAAGGAGGTGATGGAAGTTAATAGTGATCCCTTTCCAGAGATGGCGCTAGACATCAACATGGTATCGGTTGGTCTTAGTCCGATCGAGTGTTCAAGACGGAAGTTCAGAAGAGGGTAATTTTAAGGTGAGGAAACCATTGGAGAGGGACATCGGAGACACTGGATTTAGCAGCAAAAGGAAAGAAAGAATCATATGGGCTGACGAAGAGTCTAGCTCCAATAAAAGAATTTTGTTGTCGAAATTAGGGACATTTGTCTCAAAAATCGGGCGTCTTGGGAAACTAGTGTGTCAAAGCTCTGGCTTTTCAAGCGAGTAGCCAAAAAGAATGTGAAAAAAAGAGCAGATGATAAAAATTTGACCCGAAAGAAGATGCTACGAGAGGGTTATCAAAAGAAAAGTCAAGAACAACAGGATTTCTCTAGTCAACTAGGTATGAGCTTCAGGCAACTGAATGTGGCCAATCAGGTGATTTATTAAAAAAATGTTGGGTCAGGATACTTTGGCTCAAAAATGATGAAAGCAATATTTAGGCCGTTTGATCCTAAAAATGCGTCTAAGAATTATAAGGGCAAGAACCCCATAACAGCCAGCCAAAGAGGTGAGCAAAGAATGAGGAATGGGTATCGAGGAGAGCCGAGAATGCTCAGACCTAAAGTGCTACCCGATAATTAGTGGCACACAGTCAGTCAGGAGAAATTTTCATTTCCAAAAACTTACCAAGATTTGAGTAGAACACAAGAAGGGAGAGTTCAGAGAAAATTTGCCACTATAATGCAGAAATAGCTAGAAATCTAGCAAGCTCAAATCAAGTGAATGAAATGGATGTGACAAGGGGGTAGAATGCCAAAACACAAGTAGGAGTAAATAACAAAGACAAGTAGGAGAAGCAATACCTCTGGTGATGGTTGAGAGCCGAGATAAGGATGTTAACACGATTAGGAAAATCAAGCAGGTTAAAGAGCCAACAGTTGGTAAAGAATTGAAGATAGACGCTTTGAGCAAGAAGGAGGAAGAAAAGGGAAGTGTGATAGCTATGGAGATAAGAAATTTGAAGTAATGAAGAAATTGCTCTTTGGCAAACATGAGCTCAGTATCGATTGTAATATGGCCTTTATTCTGCCAGTCACCTTTGAGGAAAAAGAAGAGCAGTCCTTTTAGAATAAAAAAGATGTAGAGGATGTCAGAACCTCAATGCCAAATAATTTTGTTCTTGAAAAGAAAGAAAATACGTCTGAAGGAATGGAGCAGAATCATTCTAATAAAGGTATCCTTATCGACCATGGGAATCAGGTAATACTGACCAGCCTAGACCCGCAAAGGATAAGGCATTTGAAGCCCTTGTTTATTTTTACATTAATGGATGGCCAGTCTGTGATTAGAGTGTTGGTCGACAATGGTGTCACGATAAACATCCTGCTTGTTAGGATGTTGAAAATATGAAAAAATGAGAAAGATATGTTCCTATCTGAAGTTACGGTATGCAATTTTGTCACCATTCCTGATAGAGCTTACAGTAGGAAAAAAGACAAAGATGTCACCATTCTTTGTCATCAATTCTTCATTGAATTTTAATGCCTTACGTGGAAGAGATTGGATCCACATTAACGGCTGCATATTGTCTTCACTTTACCAAGTACTGATATTTTGGAGGGAAAAAAAGATGGGAAAAAAGTTGCAGAATTGGTTTGGGTGGATGATAAACCATTCTTAACAAATTCAAGCTGTGTAGAGGCAAAGTTCTAGCAGCAAGGTATGGAACCACTGACTCTAGCTAAGGAGGAGGTATGGTCAACGTGTTGATTTTGGAAAATCTATAGCAGATAATCAGCAGCTGAGAGGAGAAATGGTTGGACCTAGCATCAAAAGGTCCTTTCCAGATGAGTGTGAAAACGGTTGTTGATGGATAGTTATGAAGGGAAAGGGTATGAGGAGCGAAGGAAAGAAGAAGAGTTTTCCATCATTAATCAAGGAAGTGAAAAGGATGTTGGAAATAAGAAAGTAAAACCGATAGCGGTTGATACCATAGATAAGAGCAAAGTAGGACAGGACGCAGTCATGGCAACCTTTTAAAAAAACTAATGATCTATGCCATGGAAAAAAATTGGCAAGGTTGTCTTCTATTGATTGGCCAGACTGTATGGAAGACGAAGAAGATGATCAATTGGGTGGAATCCAGTTACGATATTTAAGATTAGCTCCAACAAAATTGGATGATTTGAAAGGAGAAACATGCGATCCTTTAGTAGAAGTAATTTTGGGAATAGAAGCCGATCCACGGCCCATCTTCGTTAGTGCTCGATTATCAGAAGCAGTGCAACAACAAATTAAAAAGCTGGTCAGGAGTTATAAAGATTGCTTCGCTTAGAGTTACAAGGAAATGCCTGACTTGGATGGAAAACTAGTGGAACATAGGTTGCCAATCAAGAAAGGATTCAGACAATTCATATAAACACCTAGGAAGATGTCAAACGAGGTGACACTTTTGGCGAAAGACGAAATCGAGCGACTGATCAAGGCAAGGTTCATGCGACCAGCCAGGTATGTCAAATGGATGTCTAATATAGTTCATGTGTTGGAGAAAATGGTAAGAGTATGCATTGATTGTAGAAATTTAAAGACTTTTACTCCCAAAGACCAATATGCTATGCTTGTTTTTGATTTATTAGTTGATTCACCATCAAAGCATACGGTCATTTCGTTTATGGATGGAAATACTAGCTATAACCAGATCTTCATTAGTGATGAAGATGATCATAAGACATCGTTTAGACTCCCTGAAGCGGTCGGGACATCTGAATGGGTAGTAATGCACTTTGGCCTGAAGAATGCTGAAGCCACCTATCAGAGGACAATGAATTTAATCTTTCATGATATGATTGATAAGTTTCTAGAAGTATATTTTGATGATGTGGTTGTGAAATCAGATGACCATTAGAAACATATACAACAACTAGAAGACGCCTTCAGAGGAAAGAGAAAACTCCTTAAAAGTATGCTCTTAGAGTTTCTGCAGGGAACTTTCTAGGATTTTTTGTTCATCAAAAGGAAATTGAAATTGATAGTATTAAAGCAATGGCTATTATAAATGCTAAACCTCCTTCGAATAAGAAAGAACTCCAGTGTTTTTTAGGCCAAGTCAATTTCTTACATCGATTCATTACTAACCAAGCATGAAAAACAAAAGCCTTCTCAACATTACTAGGATTAAAAGGAGATACCGAATATTGCTGGAAGCAGAACATCAACAAGCTTTCCAGGTGATAAAGGAATACTTAGTCAGGCCCCCAGTTTTGATGCAATCTAGAATCAGAAAGCCACTAAAGTTATATGTATCAGCCGCAGAGTCTTCATTTGATAGTTTGCTGGCTGAAGAAAACAATCAAGGCTTTGAGCAGGCAATTTACTATTTTAGTTGAGGCTAATGTAAGTGAACAAAAGTATTCTACTGTAAAGAAACTATGTTTAACTATGTATTCTATTGCAGTTAAGTTGTGGCACTACATGTTGCCTTTTGATGTGTTAGTAGTAGTACAAGTCGATTTGATAAAGTATATGCTATCAAGACCGGTCCTATGAGAGAAAAATAGGAAAATGGGTTTCAGCTCTAATAGAGTATAGCCTAACTTGCATTTCTCAGAAAGCCGTGAAAGGATAAGCATTAGCCGATTTCTTGGCAGATCATCCAAGTGATAACGACAAGAGAGATAATTTACATTGGCATCGTTTCCTGGAAAATGATGGTTGATGGGTCAAAAACTAGTAATGGAGTTGGAGCTAGGGTAGTGTTAGTTTCACCCATAAGGAATGTTCATCAGTCTGCTTTTCGAATTGAAGAAGATTGCTTTAATAATCAAGTAGAATATGAGGATTTAATCATCGGTATGGAAATATTGTTGAATATGTGTACAACGACAGTTCAAATATTCAAACATTTCCAGTTAGTTATAAAATAATTAACTGGAGAATTTAAGTATAATGCTTGTGGTTTAGAAATTTATTTCAGTATCGCTTCGTATTTACTTAAAAATTTTGATGATGTAATAACAATTCATGTTCCTAGATTAAGCAATGGGGATGCCAATGTCATGGCTCAATTAGCTTCGGGACTGAGAATTTTGGATAGAGTAAATGAGCAATGGGTAAAAGTGTCGAAACACTTACCATAGACTGGTGATAGATATATAAATAGGTAGAGATGATTGATCCAATCGATTTAACCCAAAACGATTGGCGAATTCCCATTATTCAATTTTTTTTTCAGAATCCTCAATCAAAAGTGGGAACAAAGATAAAGTTACATGCAGTTAAGTACTTTATTCTAAATAAATATTTATTGAACAGAACTCCAGAAGGTTTGGTGTTAAGATGTTTAGGGAAACAAGAAGCCATGCAAGTGATGGCCGAAGTACACGAAGCTACTTGTGGTGCCCATCAGGCAGGTGTTAAGATTAGATAGCTGATTAGACGGCATGGCCATTATTGACCAACAATAATGGAAGACTACATCAAGTATGCAAAAGGATGACAAGCTTGCCAAAAACATGGTGCTATTCATTGAGGGCATTATATAGATTTGCAGTTGATAGTAAAACCATGGCTTTCCTGTGGGTGGGCTATGGATTTGATAGGTCAGATACATCCCTACTTATCTAAGCAACATGGTTTTATTATTGTAGCGACTAATTACTTTACCAAATGGACTGAAGCTAAGCCAATGAAAACAATTACTCAAGATCATGTCATCACGTTCATCAAAGAAAATATAATCCATCGATTTGGATTACCTCAAACTATTACGGCAGATAGAGGTATTGTATTCACCGGGGGGCAAATACTTGAGTTCGCTAAGGAATACAAATTCAAAATATTGAACTCTACTTAGTATTATGCACAAGCAAACGGTCAAGCTAAGGCTACAAACAAATCGATAAAGCAAATCATGGAAAGGGCAATCGAAGATACCCTAGTGATTGACATCGATTGCTGTCTGAGATTCTATGGGCATTTCGAACCTCTCCAAAGTCTAGCACATGAGGAACTCCATATGCCTTGACATTTGGACATGATCTTGTGTTACCGATGGAGATAATAGTCAGCTTATTTCTAGTGGCCATGCAAAATAATCTTTTTGTGGCAAAATAAAATGAGACCATAGCAATTGAATTGGAAGATCTAGACGACCTTCAATTGGACGCTCTAGATAGGTTGCATGCTCAAAAGTTAAAATTAAGTAGGTCCTATAATAGAAGGATTTTACTAAAATCATTTGAAGAAAAGGATTTGGTTTGGAAGACTATCCTTCCGATATGATCTAAAGACCCAAAATTTGGAAAATGGTCTCCAAATTGGGAAGGACCTCTTCAAATGCATAAAGTCCTAAAAAAGGGAGTGTATTGGTTGAAATCCTTAGAGGGGCAGTTACATGCCAAACCCATAAATGGCCGATATTTAAAAAATATTTCCCTTCTACGTGGGAAAGGATCTAACCAATTGATAAAGACAGTTTGCATTAGCCTGGTAGAAGGCTACAGAACATAAGACAAGACCAAGAATGTTGTAATATTAAAACAATTGGTTGAGAAAAGAACAGTTTAGCTAATAGAATAGAAAATTTTGTTCTGATAAAGAAGCTATAAAACATAATAATTGCAAATAAGTTCAAACATAAAAAATAGTTTGTATATCTTTTCATTGTGCTTCAGCCTTGGAAATGATCTGATCTGCAAAAGCAAGTTAAGAATGAGCCATTGCTCATCTTTCCAATGGTTCTTCCTGAGCCTTATCCAGATCAAGTGCTTCTCGGTAGACTGCACATTGTTGATGAAGTAATTCTTGCTCTTTTTGCTTCAAAACAACCATCTTGATCTCTAGTTCCTTCATCTCAGACATGACTTGTTCAATGTCCTTTAAGATCTGCAGGCTGGCTGAATGCTTCTCTTGGATCTTTAAATTTACGACATCAATGTCTTTATCCAGCATTTGGGTATTGGACTTGATGTTCATCCTTTGCTTCCAAGAAGAGGATACAAGCATAATCTATAATTTCAAGGTAGTATTTAATTTTGCCTGCACATTATTCAATATAGATAATTGTCCACCAAAGTGTCTATCAATTCATTCAGCTTTGAGATACTACATCATCATTGGCCAGTATGTCCAAAAGTTGGTGGCTAAGTAGACTTTTGAAAGTACTCAACACAACATTTGCATCAATGCTTCTAGCAAAAGATGACGTCCTTGTAGGGAGCCAAGAATAAGTTCTGATGGCCATTTGGAGCTGTTGAAATTTTTGGTTGATTCATCAGTGGCATAGACTCGCGATTACATGGTAGATTTGGTATGAGTGTAGGGTGAACTGACTCATTCGCAATAGAGGTGACTGTTATTTTTCTCTGTTTATGGAGCATCCATGGGAAAGCTTGGAAAGCACAGGTGTCAGATCGGTCGATTGATTCATAATAGAGTCAATGGCCATTTGAACATCTATTGGAACAACCATTGTTGGGTTCCTGTTGGACTCATTATTGAAGATTCACCAACTATGGTTGGAGAGTGAACTTCAGGAATAGGAGAGACGACTGATGGAATATTTTTTGATCGATTGGAGTAATGATCACTGGATTCTTAGTCACCTTGAATGTCCCTAGATTCATCATCGGCTGATAGAAAGTCCAAACAAAATGTGATTCGTCGATAATAACACAAATAGAAAGCATTAAAAATTAACGCACCTGCTATGAGGTGGGGATTGATGAGCAGAAATGATTGAGGGACCCTTATCGCCAACAGATTTTGTATTGATTGGTGTGTCAGTAGGGGTATCAAAAGAACCTTTGTCCCTCAAAGAAGTTTTCTCTTTGCCCGTACTTTCCTATGTCAAATCAATGGTAATATCACCTAAATCCTAAGAAGGGGTAAGAGGTATGACAAAACAGCTGATACATAAACTTGTAAAAAGGATAAATATACTTTCAAAGCCCTAGTCCTTACACTAAATTTGGTTTTATGAGCTATACTCTTTTTCTAAGTAGCTCTAGGCTTGGTCGTTGTCACACCAGTTTGGACTGTCGTTGGGTCTTCATGCTGATCAGCTGGGGCAGCCATGGTCCCTTCAGTCTCTTCAGGTGCTCTACTCGAATTGACAGGAGTTCTTCTTTCAGTGGCTAATTTTTTTAATTGGTCTAGTACTTTCATCAGCTGTAAAGGCCAAGCTCAATGGTCAAATTTTTTTTAATAACTATCATCAATAAAAGAATATAAATCGGCTAATGAGTTCATATTTGACTTAGGAGCACTCGAAGATGTTGGTACACTGACAATAGCAGAAGAGGTGTGTGCGTGTGTGTGGGGGGGGACTATATTCAAGGGAACAACCAATATCGGCTCTATCAACTGAGGATATGAAGAAGATTCATCAAGGGCTTGCCTTGTTTTCATCTTTTTCTCTCAAATTTGTTGTCGTTTCTAGTTAAGAGGTTCATCTTCTTCTTTATCCTCTTCATCAAGGATGTCCTTAGTTTCTTCTTCTGTTGAAGATTCCTGGGATGGATCATCTATAGCTTTATTAGGCTCAGACTCATAGGGTGAAGACTTGACGACTGGTTCTTTTCCTTTCTTAGCCCGCACTTGTCGAGAAGGCCCCTTAGAATGAGATTTATTTCTTTCACTTGGCATACTAGGATTGCCGTTCCTTTAGCTATATTGTTAAAGCCAAAATATGGTGAAAAGATGCAGTAATAGCTTAAACAAATATTGAGAAGTCGAAGTATGAAACCTGGTCGATTTGGATTATTTGAAGCAAGGTGAACCATGCAATCGACATACTTGATGCCATCGTATAGCTTGGATACATTGTCTTGATACTATGCATCAAAGGGGCCTACTAATTTAGCGGTGGATATCACATAGTTCGACATGACAAAGTTGTCCATCGATTGATCAACGTCTCTAGTTATCGCCCGAATATGGTTTGGATTCACCCCTTCAACCATTCTTTTCGATCTAAGAAACCATTATTGATAAAAAAAAGAGGGGGCTAGGATCCTTTGAATCAATCCAAACTATTGGCCAAACTGAGACTGTGTGTACCGTTCATAGCTACATACTCCAGAAGGCCTGCTACTAATTTGGCCACCCGTGTGAAGAAAGCGTTTACATAAGAAACTGGCCCATACTCTCCTCATAAAGTCTTGTGACTCTGTAGACATCCCCTCATCTATATGAGTTGGAAGGTTCCTAAACCAGTCAGGGCCAAGTTCTTTGGATAAGAATGGGTGTGAACTACTGATGCTAGGGAATGTGGGTTCGTGCCTACGTGGAGGTGCCACAAAGGTTGCAGTCTGAGTCAACTTCCAAGTGTGCAAAATGAGAGACAGCAAGGACAGAGTAAGGGCTTAGGGCAAGGCTCCCCAGACAGACCGCGAGGGCTGGCAGTACTGCACAGGCAAGGCGAAGGCGAATAGAGCCGGTGACCGACAATCCAAGCTAGGGTCAATGTCAAGAGTGCAGCATCAAGAGTCTGATGTCAGGTGTCCGAATGTATTTCACTCTCTAGAATTCCAGAGAGAATGAGTTTTAGAGAGAGAAAGTGAAAATGACAAATGAGAGAGTTTTTTTTTAAATGAAATCCAAGGTCCCCTATTTATAGGGAAAAGTTTGCAGGTGTCATCAATGTGTCACCAGCTGACACGTGTCACCCCTGGGAATGACATGTCACTAGGGGGTCCACAAATACCGGTTCTCCATTGGACTGCCAGTTCCCAAATTCGCACTGCCTTGCCCCACACAGCATCTCTCTACCTGTCTCAGAAGACTGAAAACACCATGACGGCGTGATCAGAGTAAGCCCGTTGCCCCAGCCACCGGTCCAAGCCCTTACTGAATCCCACGGGCCTGGTAGCGGTGGGGAAGACCCGACGCCCAGCTACTAGGTGGACTAGGCAAGATGCCCTTCTGAAGACCTTAGGGGTGCTGACGCGAGCCCCCAATGTCCTAGCACGTAGGCCAGACACGCAGGCACCCTGGCGGAGATAGTGTTCCGGAGAAGTCGCCTATCCCGCTGCGAAGGGTCCTCGCACCGGAGCACTACGAACGGAGCCCCCCCAAAATGAAGACGGCGATGGCTTCAAGGTTGTGAGCCCATCCCGTGGCGGCGATGACTATAAGGTTGAGAGTCCATCCCGCTGCGAGGGCCGGAGCCCCCCTGTGATTGTGATGACGATGGCTTCAAGGTTGTAAGCCCATCCCTTGGCGCGATGACTATAAGGTTGAGAGTCCATCCCGCTGCGAGGGCCGGAGCCCCTTGTGATTGTGACGGTGATGGCTTCAAGGTTGTGAGCCTATCCCGTGGCCGCGATGACTATAAGGTTGAGAGTCTATCCCGCTGCGAGGGCAGGAGCCCCCCTGTGATTGTGACGGCGATGGCTTCAAGGTTGTGAGCCCATCCCGTGGCGGCGATGACTATAAGGTTGAGAGTCCATCTCACTGCGAGGGCCGAAGCCCCCTGTGATTGTGATGGCGATGGCTTCAAGGTTGTGAGCCCATCCCGTAAGCATACAACATGATTGTGGCGCATGGACGCGGTGCCTACGACACGAGACATTGATTGTGGCGCATGGGCGCGGCGACGACTGTCGCGAGACCATACCTGGTGTCGGGGGCACATGTCATTGAAGTGGCACATGGGCACTGCGACAACTGTCGCAAGACCATACCTGGTGCCGGGGCACATGTCATGGAAGTGGCGCACAGGCGCTGCGATGACTGTCGCGAGACCATACCTGGTGTCGGGGCACATGTCATAGACGTGGAGCACGGGCCTAGTGAAGTGAGTGGCGCTGAGGGCACCATAGAGTGACAGAAAGCTTGGGGACATGGCTGTATCAGCGGTGCGGCGCAAGGGCATGTTGGAGTGAGTGGGCGACGAGGGTCATGGAGTGATGTCCGGACGACGGGGGTCACAAAGTGACTTCCGGGCAATAGGGGTCGCGGAATAACGTTCGGGAGATGGGGGTTGCAGACTGATCTCGTGGACGCGGGCGACAAAGGTCGCGAATATGGTGTGCGGGAGACGAGTCGCGAAGACGGTGCGCGGGCGACGGTCATTGCGGCGACGATATACAGGCGACAAAGGGCGCCGTGCCATCGCAGTGATGAGTGAGCATTAAGGACCGTTGTGCGTGAATGCGAAGCAAAAAAAGGAGCGTCGGTGGCCCCCGGGACCAGGGTGGCTGACCCCCCTTTAAAGGAGGTGGCCGACCCCCTCTTTAAGGAGGTGGCTGACCCCCCCTTCAGAGTGTGTGGCTGACCCCCTTTAAGGGAGCTGGCCGACCCCCTTAGGGGAAGGCATGCCACGGTTCTTCTTGTAGATTTTCTAAGTGTTGGGGTCGTCGATGTCATCGCATTGGCGATAGAATAAGTTTAGTCGCATAGAAAGTCAACAAAAACAATGCACGTAACTTGCGCATGCGTGTATGTTTTGACTGGTTTGACATGTCAAACCATGTCAACAGCGGTGAAAAGTTGACCGTTAACTGGGTGACATGTCAACAGCGGTGAAAAGTTGACCGTTGAATAGGTGACATGTCATGCGAAAAATGGGACCTCTGGTGGGCCCTTGGGTGTGACCAAAATAGGTTGGCAACATAAGCCCCCTGCATGGGGCGTGTGCGGAGGGGCAACCTGAGCGGGCACCGCACACATAAACAGGAGAGGGAACAAAGAGCGGAAGTAGGAAGGGAGCGCCACCTCTCCTGCTTTGTCCGTTCCTCTTTTTTGTCGGGGGGCTTATGAGGGGCCAAGATTTCATCGTGGCCCACCCCTATATAAGGAGAGGGAGGGGAGGGGGGAGGGCTCACAACGCTATTTGTGCCAAAGGAAAGAGAGAGAGAGAGAGAGAAAGAGAGAAGAAAAGAGATGGTGAGAGAAGGGACGGAAGGGGCCGAGGAGTCGGCTGGGTCAGGGGGTCGGCGGGGAGCGGAGGTCGGCGGCACAGCGCGGGGAGTGGAGGTCGGCGGCGCAGCGCGGGGAGAGGGGTCGGCCAGTCGTGGGGGGTCGGCGGCGACGAATAAGGGAAAAGGGAAAGTGGGAGAAGGGACTGAGCAGGGGAGAGAAGGAGCGTCGGCCGCGCAGGTGGGGTCGACCATGTCGAGGGGGTCGGCCGCGCAAGGGGGGTCGACCACGCATAAGGGGTCGGCCACCTTGAGTGTTAAACAGGACCAAGTCCCAACCCCGCAGCCCGAAGCGACGCCAGCGATGAAGAAAGTGAGACAAAAGATGTGGGTGAAGCCGCGGGGGGCTGCGGTGAGCATGTCACGACCACCGTGGGGTATGAAGACCGCACATGTGCTGGCGCCGCTAGTGGATGAGGCCACACCAGCATCGGGCGACGAGGTGGGAGTGCCATTGATTTTTTACGACGGGGGGAAGAGGTCATACGATCCAGAGCTGGACAAGACCAACACATTATTGGGGGTGAGGGGAGTAGTACCGTGTGTACCGGACCGGGAGCTGTGGAGGGAGTTAGCTATCTTGGTGGCAGACAGGGCGTTTACGACACCGTGGGGTGGTCTGTCGATGGGAGACGAGCCACGGCTACCGTCACCGTATCTGCGCGCGCTGAGTTGTGAGGAGGCGCCTGTGATGTCACTGAGGTATGTACCAGCATTGTTGATCGAGAGAGAGGACATACCTTGGTCGCCTGTGGCGTTCAAGGGCCATAGCGCGATGCCGATAGGGTGGGAATTTTGGTGCGAGCATATGGTGGAGACGCCGAGGAAGGCGCAGGTGTTGCAGGCACTGGGGTTGCTGCCAGCAATCGACATTACGGCGAGGGGACTGGAGTTGTATAGGGACACACCAGGGATGGCCAGATTGCTTGCGAGATGGAGCACACAGTTGCATATGTTCGTGACCGAGTTCGGAGAGATCGGGCGGACGTTACTCGATGTGCTGATGTTGACAGGGCTACCGATACACAGGGAGGTGGACGCGCGGGTGTCCCGATTGAGTGGGGAGGAGTGGCTGTTGCAGACACAGCTTCTAGACATCTTGGCTGAGACGAAGAAGCACCGAAAGGGGACGTACGGGGGGTGGTTTCGCCAGTTCTATGGTACGCCGTAGGCGAGGACAGGCTAGAGGTTGGGCAATGCCGCCCATTTCATGATGGGGCCGTATTACGGCAATGATCGATACGAGTTGGTGGCATTCTTGGCTATGTCTGTCGAGGTAAGCTTTCGTACTGTCATGAGATTGTACGCGTGGATATGTGTTGTGTCATGCTTGCCCTGTAGAACGTCAAACTGATATATATATATATATATATATATATATATATATATATATATATATATATATATATATATATATATATATATATATATATATATGTTGTCTGTCAGTGCTTGCAGGTTTGTATTTCAGGGTACCCCTGAGGATGGTATTTCCATGAGGGTATTTCCCTTGGCTATTCAGATGGCATAGGGCAGGCGGGTCGGGCTAGCTCCGGTGTATTTGGGCACATTATATTCTCGGCTAGATCAGTTTGTGAATGACGTGAAGCGGTCACATGGGTGGTATCAGGTGGCGACGTACATGGACTGGATGTTCTTATAGAGGTATCTGTACGAGTGCTTTTCGGATTACCAGCCAGATGGATACCCGCTCGCACATCCGTCACCGACGATGGGGACAGTGACTCGGCCAGGCAGATCACGGCAGGTGGCGTTGTGGTGCAGCGGTTTGCTGGCTTTTGCTTGGGCAGGCATCCTAAGGCCGGGGTGTCTGTTGGCGCAGATCCTAGACAGACATGAGGCATGCGAGCGGCGGCCTTACATGAAGATGCATGCGTCATATGGTATACCGCCATGGCTGCATGTGCAGGAGGTGACGACAGACCTCAGCAGGAGAGGAGACTTAGTGCCGGGATAGCTGGCGCTATTGGTTGCGTATTTTCTCGGTTGGCTCCCAGTGTTGACAGATGATGGCGGGGAGCCCGCCGAGTGCTGTTACTACGTGGCAAGGTATAGCCCAGACCGTCTGTTGCTGGCGTTCTGGTATGACTTAGAGCCCCCATGCGGGTACGACAGCCCTTGGAGTGTGACGAGGGCTTTTGGGTATACACGATATGACAGAGCCCGAGAGTGGCCGGTGCCGACAACAAAGTGGAGGCAGCCAGGGACAGAGGTGGCAGGGGCAGTGACAGCGGACTATGCACATTGGTGGGAGCGGCTGCGAGGGAGCTGGGCGGGATGGTTGGCATAGCCGTCAGGCACACGTCGGCAGGTAGACGTGTTTGCATGCGACCGAGCCTCAAGTCTGATATCTGCCACAGTCGTGAGGCTATCGGGGATGCCGTCACTAGTGACCGGGAGCTCTGTTTCGAGCTCGGAGAGAGAGGCGAAGGAGGATGCCGGTGAGCCGGGGGATGCTGCCCCAGAGGAGGACCTCAGGGAGGAGCCGATTGCAAAGGTGCCGAGGGTGCCGGCAAGGGTTCCCAATCGGCATTGCGAGTGAGGATGATGAAGACGGCGCGTTAGACTAGTGCCGGTACATCAGCCCCACACATATAAGGGGTGAAGAGGCCACGTGACGTATCAGAGGAGCCAGACTCTGAGGTTTGCTTCTGTCGCTTCTTTCGTATTATAAATATGGTTCGCATATTGATTATAGATTACGAACTGACAGCTGTTTTGCCAGGGGGATGAGGAAGAGGCGGTCGAAGAGGGCAGTGAAGTGGAGACCGATGTCGTGGTAGAGGAGGCTGTAAGAGCTGGGGCTGGCAGATCAGCTGATGATGAGGAGACTGAGGGAATGGAGACGTCAGTGGCCGGGGTGACGAGGAGGGTAAGTCCATTGCCTGTCGCCTAGGAGACGGTAGAGGCCCTATACGGCGGAGCGGTGAATGATATTGTGATGTTCGATGTTGGTGAGGACTGGTGGACAGGCATGGAGACCGAGGTTGTAGGAGGTGATGGTGGGAATACGGTGGTGCCCGAGCCTGTTGTCGCAGCCCTGGTTCATGAGCAGGAGGCACCGGTTCAGGCTGTGGTGGCGCAACGACATGACGTATTGTCAGGGTCTGCGATTGAGGCTGGTTCTACTTTACTGGCAATACATTCAGCCATTATTGGTACGCAGACGGCTGGTGGAGTGCCGGAGATTCCTTCAGTGGGTCGTAGTGGCTCGGCAGCCAAAGAGATGAGTAGAGGGTTGTCGAGTGGACAGGTGGATATGGAGACTTGGGAGGGCCTCCAATTACCGGCCGAGACGGTGCGCCAGTTGGAGCTGGTGATGGCAGCGTTCCCACAGACGTTCGAGAGGGGTGACGATAGAGAACCCAGTATTACGGATATGGGTATCTGCGGGGTTTATGGAGTGGTTGCTGCCGTTTGCTAGCGTGCCACCGGCGGGATGGACTACAGAGTTCATTGCTCGGTCGCTTTCGAAGCTTGCGCCGTTCACATCACTAGGCATGCAGCTGGACTGGCTGGCAGATTTCTTTAGGTCGAGGAATGGCAGCCGTGAGATGGATGAGAGGCGTGCGGTCGTGGACATGCATGAGATGTTGCTGGAGCGGCGCCGTACAGGGTTGGAGGCAGAGTGGTCAGAGATTGCTGCAGAGTTGGCTGGGATTGACATGCAGGTAGCAGATATAGAGAGACAGCTTGTTGACTTACAGAGGCAGCTGGCCGATCTACAGAGGTGGCGGGGTAAGGTGGATGGTCGAGAGTCAGAACGGTTGAGTTGGCAGGCCGAGTTTGATACTGTATGGTCAGAGCTACAGGCAGAGCGACAGGCAGTTCAGGCATTCAGCTCCCACCCAGTTGCGTCATTGTTTTCTAGGCTTCCATAGTTTATATTTTACTTTGTCGTAGTTGTAGCGCCCGATGATGGCGAGTAAACGTTTGATGTAAATGTATATGTCTACTTGATGATATGAGTAGCGCAGTTATGTTATCCAAGCTTGATCTTGGCTGTTGCATATTGTGCTTGGTTGCCTTCGCCGTGTTTGAACGTCTTGCGTCTGTTGGTTGCCTGTGAATGTTCCCCCTTCCCTGCCCGTAGAAAGCGACTTAGGAAGCATAGGTTGAAAATAAGTGTTGGCTAAACGGAAGCCGAGGTAACAGAATGACTTTGTATTAATAAGACGTGGGGCAAACTGCCATTACATGAGTAGCGTATAATCTTGCAAAGATCAACAAAAATTAGAAGCCTGTAATGACGCATATACAAAAATGCTATGAGAGCGAGTACTATGATGTGGGCGGATAGGGCCGTGGGAACGTTGCCTAGACTAATTATGCATAATACTTCTTCAAGTAGCGGCCGTTGACAGGGCCGTGATCTGACCGTCGTCGGGGTTGAGCAAGAGGTATGAGCCATTAGTGCGGGCTTCGTGCTCCGTAAAAAGGCCTTCCCAGTTTGGCATGAATTTGGGAGCCGACATGTTGGCTTGTACATGTTTGGCGGCTTGAAGAACAAGGTCGCCTTCGAGAAAGGAGCGTGACTTGACGGTCTTCCCATACGCTTTCATGAGTTGCTCATGATATTTATTTCATGCGTCGCAGGACTGTGGCTCGTCATTCGTCGAGGCCATCAAGTGTCGCCAGTCTGATTGTTTCATCTCCGAGACCGCTGTTTAGAGAAAGTTAGGCCGACGGCACTGCGATCTCGGCCGGTATCACACACTCGTCCATGTAAACGAGAGAGAAGGGCGTGGCCTTTGTTGCTGTGTGCTGGGACGTTCTGTAGGCCCAAAGTGCCAGATTTAGTTGTTCGGACCATGACCCGTTGGTGCTATGAACCATTCGTGATAATACACAGGAGCAGAGTCTTGTTGGAAGCTTCAGCTTGACCATTACCTTGCGCGTAATAGGGAGTTGATGTGGTATGGTTGATATTGTATCCTTCCATGAGAGCTCGAACCTCTCGATTAATGAACGGCGTGCCATTGTCGGATATGATACATCGTGGGATGCCGAAGCGACAGATGACGTCACGTAAGAAGTTGGAAACGGCACCTCCCGTGGCTCTCCGTAGAGGTATGGCTTCGACCCATTTCATAAAGTGTTCAGTAGCAACCATAATCCATGAGTGACGTCTGGATGGCGGGTGGATGGGACCGATGAGGTCGAGGGCCCAAGAGTGAAATGGCCATGGGGCCAAGATCATACGCAGGTCGGATGCTGGCGTGTGCATTTTGTCGGCGTGTCGCTGGCAAGGTTGGCAGTGTCGGACATGAGAGATAGAGTCGGATTCCATAGTCGGCCAATAATACCCCAACCTCAGCAATTCTGCATACAGCTTCTGGGAGCCTTAATGCTCACCGCAATCACCGTTGTGTACTTCATTAATCACTTTGACTACTTGTGCACCCTGCAAGCATTGCAGGGTGCGCCCCGAAAAACCCTTGCGAAATAACTCGCCTTCTGTCACAAAATACTTGACGGAGTGCCTCCGAGACATCGCCTATACAAGACATCTCCCATCATCAAAAAGTCTGTAAGGGTAGAGGCATGAGCAAGAGATGCCACTTTAAGTTGGTCGATAATCGGCTGCCTCCAATCGTCTGCAGTAATGTCCTTCAGGTTTAGGTTCAATGCTGTGCATGGTTCCAATCTCTTGATGATGTTAATCATTCGCTGCTCACCATCAACCTCTATCTTTGACGCGATCGTGGCCAAGCTGTCTGCATGTCTATTGTGGCACCTGTGGTGATGTTCATATTGGACATAGCCAAGTCTTCCTTCTAAGTGTTGTACCAAGGCTCGATAAGGTGCCAAGGCTGGCTCCTTAACCGCAAATTCTCCATTAGCCTATTTCATGATCAACTTAGAATCTCCCTTCACACATAAGGCTCTAGCCCCCATACTGATGGCGAGCATGAAACCAATGACAAGTGCCTCATACTCGGCTTCATTATTGGAGACCGGGAAGGCAAGCCTGAATGAGAGGGAGGTGGTGATGAGGTCTGGGCTTCGGAGGACTATGCCAGCACCTCCCTGCCGAAAGGGCCCTTCGGCACCCTTGCTGGTGGCCGAGTCGTCAAACTCGAGTGTCCACAGGTTGTCTATGTTAGTGATCAGGGCGGTCTCCTCGCCCGGCAATTGAACCAAGGTCGGTTCGTAGTGTTGACGTGGAAAGAAGGCCAAGAGATCTGCAACGGCTTGACTCCGCAGGGCAGTGGGATTTTTGATAGATAGACCGAACTCGGCCAAGAGCAACAACCAACGGGTGAGGTGGCCGGACAAGACAGGGCGTGTAAGCATGTACCGGAGTGGATCAGCCTTGGTGATGAGTGTGATCTGGTGCTCCAAAAAGTAGTGTCTGAATTTCTGCGAAGCATACACCAAGGCTAGACAGTGTTTCTCGAGCTCGGAGTAGTTGGCTTCGGGTCCCCTGATTATTCTGCTGAGGTAGTAAACAGGATGCTCCACGCCTTCTACCTCTTGGGCAAGCAAAGCTCTGATGGATCTGGGTGTGGAGGTCAAGTAGAGTAGGAGTGGGATGCCTCGCTGTGGTACGACCATGGTTTGTGGTGACATGAGGACCGCCTTAATTTGTTCAAATGCTTGCTGTTGGGGCGCACCCCAACTCCATGGTGCGCTTTTGCGCGTCAAGTGCTGAAATGGCGTGATAAGCTCGGCCAATGCGGGTATGAAGCGTCGGAGGTAAGAGACATTGCCGAGGAAGCTCTTTAGTTGCTTTGTGTTCTTGGGTGGTGGCATTTCTTGAATGGAGGCAGCTTTGGAAGGGTCAACGTTGATGCCCTGTCGACTGACCAAGAAGCCGAGGAACTTGCCGGAGGAGATGCCGAAGGCACACTTTAATGGATTCATCCGCATGTTGTACTGGCGGCAACGATCAAAGACTGCTCGAAGGTCAGTGAGGTGATCACTTTCCTTCTTGGATTTAATAATAAGATCGTCGACGTAGTCTTCCACAGTGCGGTGTATCATGTCATGGAAGATTGCTGTCATTGCCCTTTGATACGTAGCACCCGCATTCTTGAGATCGAAAGGCATAACTTTCCAACAAAAGTTACCCATAGGAGTGCGGAAGGCTGTCTTGGCGCTGTCGTCGGGGTTCATGCGAATTTGATTATAACCTGCGAACCCATCCATGAAAGATAAGGTTTCATATCTGGCGGCGGCCTCCGTAAGCATGTCGATATTGGGTAACGGAAACTCGTCTTTGGGGCATGCCTTGTTCAAGTCCCGAAAGTCAATGCAAACATGGACTTGGCCATTCTTCTTTTGTACAGGGACGACATTAGCCAGCCAAATGGGGTGAGTGATAGGTTCGATGAAGCCTGCCTGCAGAAGACGTTCAATCTCTTGTTTGATCTTCAACTCGAGCTCGGGGCAAAATGTCTGTGGGTGTTGTCGTACAGGGATGGATCCGGTGGCAATGTTGAGATAGTGTGTGACTAAGGCAGGATCCAGTCCGGGCATCTCATTGTAACTCCATGCCAAGACATCACGATATTCACGCAGGAGGGAAACCAATTCCTTCCTTCGGCCGGGGGCGAGTTTTGTGCCGATGTAAGTGTGCCGCGGTTCTTTGCCCGGGTCGGCCAAGTTGATTTCTTCAAGATCTTCGGCCTGTGGTCGAGGGCCGTCTTCATAGCAAGGTGGTGCCGCACCGGGAGTGAGGTCAAGGTCTGGCGGGCAATGCTCGGCAGTGCAGCACCAGTCAGTTTCCACAAGCGGGTCGGGATCGAGGGCGTCAGATGAGGGACCATCTGGAGCCCCCGCACACCATCATAACTGGTAAATCACTTTATCGTCCCTGACGACGCGTTGGAAGGTTGGCTCGGGCTTGTGCTTTTTAGATTTGGGGGATGCAGAAGGAGAGTTGATCGCGGCAGCAGGCGGGGGCGCCGAGGTTGATCCCTTGTTCTTGTTGCTTTTCTTGGTCTTGGATTTGGGAGGCTTGTTTCCGTACAGCTCATCCCAAGTTGGCAACTTGGTGGAATGTATATGAGTAGCATTCTCACCATCCTCGGCAAAGTCAGTGAAGAAGGAGGCCTCGGCGAAGTAAGATTCTGCACATTCGAAGGGGGCCTTGGTTGCAGGGATTGTCATCGCTACCTCATGCCCCGCAGAACCGGCCACCAGTTTCACACACTGGTGGTATGTTGAGGGAACGGCCTTGTTAACATGGATCCATGGTCGCCCGAGCAGAAGGTGGAAGGCAGACTCGCTGTCTATTACGTGAAAAGTAGTGTCGCGACGGACAGTTCCGACCATGAGGTCGACAGTGATGTGGCCGAGGGTCGACTGGGGACCCTGTCCAAAGCCAGTGATTTTGATGGGGTCGCGGATGATTTTTCTTGGGGGAATGCCGGCCTGTTGCAAGGTGATGAGAGGTATGATGTTGATCGAGGCGCCACAGTCAACCAAGGCACGACGGAAGCCCGTGCCATTAACAGTACATTCTAAAAACAGGGGCCGATTGTGATGCTCGACCGGTGGTGAGTCTTCGTCTGAGAAGACTAAGGCCGTGGAAGGGATGTGACGCAATTCAGCCTGAGCGGCAAAGCATTCGGGACCGAGGCCAGTGGTGACCTCGATCAGGCAATTGGAAAGGTAAGTCCGAGCGACGGGTGAAAACCCCATTTCATCAAAAAAAACTTTTGATCTTTGTCACCTGTCCAAAGGAAGGCATCGGCTGATTAGCTGGAGGAGGCACGGCCGTTGGTATGGGCTCTGCTGGGACTTCGGGGATTACAGGCTCGACGTGGTCAGTGACAGCCGTGAGGACCTGGTGCTCCCTATTTTTGTTGCGATGCGGGGGTAGGGATCCTTGCGTACATCGTTGTTCTTCCGTAGCTGTAGGTCGCCTGACGCGACCTTCCTTGCAAAGATAGTTCGCAGCGCATTGCAGTTTCTGAGAGAATGGCCGAGGGCTCGATGGAAAGAACAGTAGTTGGGTCGGGTTTTTTCTTCGTCCGTGATATTGGTCCGCATTGGTGGCAGTTGGAAATTCTTGTCATGTGCCACCCATTCCGCCAAGAGTTCCTTCACTGTATTCAGATCACATGGATAGTCGGGTGCAGGCCCCTGTTGCCTCCGCTTGTCAGAGCCTCGGTCCCCATCTGGAAATTGACGCTTGAAGCCTGCGTAGTTGTTGTTGTTGTTGTTGTTGTGTTGTTGTTGCTACGCCGAGTGATGGGTGTGTCTGTCGAGGCCAATAGTGTATTTTGCGGTCGAGGCTTCCATGACTTGACAGGACCAACCGTCTCGTAAGTTCGTCGGGCTGTTTCCTTGAGGTGTCCCCATGACCTCAACTGTAGATTCTCGATGTGCACTCGGTAGATGTCAATCATATTTTTGATGCATATGGGAACCAACGTTTCGTCTTTGCTGAAATCCGTGCACTCAAGGCATTTGAGATGGAAACGGTGCACGTATGTATTCAAGTCTTCTCCTTGATTCTGGCGAACGCCAGCAATATCAACAATAGTCACGCGCTCGGTCTCGTAATGGAACTTGTCTAAAAATAGCTGGACCATGTCGTTCCAGGTGTGGACGGTCCTGCGGGGATCTGGTGATACCAAGTGTAAGCCAAGCCTGTAAGGGATTTGTGGAATTCTCTCAACTTTAAGCCATCTCCTGTACCATACTGCTCCAAGGAGCCTGCGAACCTTGTCAAGTGCTCACGGGCGTTGCCCTCACGTCCGTTGAAGAGCACAAAGTTTGGTTGCTTGTACTTGAGGGGGTAGGGTGTGATGGCGATATCATTGGCGTACGGGGCGTGTCCGGTCAACCGTGTTGAAGAGTCTGGTTCGGAATTCCTCGACAGGCGATGGACAAGGGCTTCCAGGTCTGACCGAGTGACATAGTTGGAGGATGGTGCTTCATTGCCGGTCAAGGGGTGATGACTGCCTGGGGTATCGCGAGCCCCCAGACGGTGCGGCTTGATGAACGGGAACATGGGAGGGTTGGTATAGTACAGGGGGTGGCAAGGGCAGCTGCGCAGGGGCGTGTGTGGGTTGGCGAGACATGCCCATCGCTTGGCCGGCGGTCTGCTGCTGCTCAGGTGGATAAGGATTAGGTTCCATCTCGATGGAGTCATGAGTTTCAGATGAACCTCGTGTTGGCATGGGCTGGGGGACCGTGACAGGGTGAATCTGTTGCAGTACGGGTCCAAGGTCTGCCTGAGGTCTTCGTGATGGCCTGACAGGACGCAGCACATCAGCCGCAGGAGGCAAAGATGTCGCAAGTCCTACCGCCAAAGGTCTAGATGATTGTGGCGGCGGTGGTCGCGGCACTGGGGCCTGAGCGGCGTCAAGAGCCAACTCAGGTCCGTGGGGTTGGACATGTGCAAGGGTTTGTTGGGGGACCATCGCCTGCATGGATTTTTGCATTTCCATGATGACTGTCATAAGAGTAGCCTGCGAGTTCTGAAGGTTGGCTATAGCGGGCGTGAACTGTTGGATGGCTGCATTGACTGCAACTTGTATGTCAGGCGCGACGGCTAGTGGCTGGTCTTGGGGGCGCATGGCACTAGTCCCTTCTTGTTCACCGAGTTGATGCTCCTCTTGCACGGTGCGGATGAGGCCTTGGCTGGTAGCCCTCGTAACTCTTCGTCGTGGAGGCATGGTGCCTAAGTGTAGCGTACAGGCAGACTGCAGTACGATGCTCACCTCCCCAGCGGAAAATGATGCCAGGGAAAGTGGGTTCGTGCCTACGTGGAGGTGCCACAAAGGCTGCAGTCCGTCAACTTCCAAGTGTGCAAAATGAGAGACAGCAAGGACGGAGTAAGGGCTGAGGGCAAGGCTCCCCAGACAGGCCGCGA
>JAVXUP010003916.1:0-48609 GCA_033070095.1 Escallonia herrerae | reverse complement strand
ATAATGCCCAACCGCAACTCCTACATGCGGTTGGCATTATTGCCTTCCGTGACCCCACCCCCTTGCCCCCCCCACGCGTCACCCCCCTTGCGCGTCACCCCCTTGCCCCCCACCCCGTGGCCCCCACCCTATGTCCTTTTCCCCCACCCGTGAACCCCCTCCCCCACCCGTGAACCCCCTCTTCCCCCACGTGTCATTACCACCCTACCCCCACCCCCACGTGTCATTCCCCCTCCCCCTCCCTGCTGTTCACTCACGGTTCTTCTCTTCCTCTCTCACTTTTCTCTCTATAAAATCCCTCCTCCCCGAATCATTTTTTCCACCCTCCTCATTCTCCCTATCTCACCTACATACAAACAAAAAAAATTTACGCTAGAAGATCGGTGGATAACCGCTAGAAGATCGGTGGATTTTTCTTGAAATATATCAAGTTAAAACAAGTAAGTATTTTTCAATTTGTTCATACCAATTGATTGTTTAAATTGTGTTACGCTTAAATTGTTCTTACAATAGTCTAAAATTCGTGTTTAGGGCGTCAAAATTACGTTTTGACAAATCGGGGTATTACATTCGAAAAATTCCAAAATAGCGATTTTTTAGGGCGTCAGAAATAGAATTTTTCACGAATTTATAAAAAATAGCTAGAGCTAGATTTTGCCAAAGTACGAAACAGAGACCCTAGTTATTTTCAAAAGATCTGTATCAGGTAAAAATTTCAGATTTTTCCAAAGACTGGAAAGGGGTTAACTGATACACGCAACCTTGTAACTTTGCAGTGTAATTTAAAATATCAAGCCAGCGCGATTTCGCGCGAAACTTTTATGAAAACCCTAGGGTGTTGGGAAGTTCCATTCCCCAGGAATTCGGGCCATTCCGAAGCCGTTAGCTAATTTTTTGGCCGAACGGGCTTTTAAGCGCTCGATCCGGACACCGGTTCGAGATTTTTAGGCGAAAAATCCGTAAAATACTTTTTAGATCAAGAATGAACTCAGGAAGCTTAAAATAGCATTTTAAAGCACTTTTGATATTTTCTGAAGCCAGGGGGTATTTTGGTAATTTGCCACCCCGAGAGGGGTATTTTGGTAATTTTCCCGAAAAGTTTTTCAACGGACTTTTAAGTCCAGAAGTGTAAGTAAAACGCCTGAAATGTTGTTTTGCAGCTGATTGCGGGGCGTAATTGTCGCTAAAGGTGAAAACTTAATTAGACAGTTTTTTCACGAATTTATAAAAAATAGCTAGAGCTAGATTTTGCCAAAATACAAAACAGAGACCCTAGTTATTTTCAAAAGATCTGTATCAGGTAAAAATTTCAGATTTTTCAAAGACTAGAAAGGGGTTAACTGATACGCGCAACCTTGTAACTTTGCAGTGTAATTTAAAATATCAAGACAGCGCAATTTCGTGCGAAACTTTTATGAGAACCCTAGGGTGTTGGGAAGTTCCATTCCCCAGGAATTCGGGCCATTCCGAAGCCGTTAGCTAATTTTTTGGCCGAACGGGCTTTTAAGCGCTCGATCCGGACACCGGTTCGGGATTTTTAGGCGAAAAATCCGTAAAATACTTTTTAGATCAAGAATGAACTCAGGAAGCTTAAAATAGCTTTTTAAAGCAATTTTGATATTTTCTGAAGCCAGGGGGCATTTTGGTAATTTGCCCCCCCGCGAGGGGTGTTTTGGTAATTTTCCCGAAAAAAAGTTTTTCAGTCCAGAAATGTAAGTAAAACACCTGAAAGGTTGTTTTGAAGCTGGTTTGATGGGCGTTAGGGTGACAATGAACCCCCGGGGGCTATTTTGCTAATTTTACGTTACACAAATTTGTGCTTAAAATAACTTTTAGTTCAGGAAAGGGTGTGAGACACCTGAAAAGTTATTTTAAAGAGTGAATTCAGGAAGCTTAAAATCCCATTTCAAAGCACTTTTCAGATTTTTTTGTCAGGGGGCATTTTGGTAATTCGCATCCCCGATAGGGGTATTTTCGTAAATTTGCAGCGTTAAGTTTTTCAAAGGATTTCTTAGTCCAGAAATGTAAGCAAAGCACCTGAAAGGTTGTTTTGAAGCTGATTTGGGGCGTTAGGGTGATAATGAACCCCCGGAGGCATTTCGGTAATTTGCCGCTCATCGGGGGCTATTTTGCTAATTTTACATTATACCAAATTTCCCGAAAGACGGTGGTTTAAATAAATTTTATTCTTCTTTTATTTAAATCTATGACTTGTTGAGAATGATATAATTTTTATTTTTTAGATTACAGTATAAATATGGATGCAACTGGAGGAAATAATTTTTGTGAAGGTTCTGATCCACCTTACGTTGGTCAAGTTTTTCAAGCACTGGACGAAGTTGAAGCATACTATAGAGCATATTCGAAAACGATAGGTTTCGGTATTAGAACTAAGACGACTAGAAAACGGGCGAATACAGATCAAATTTGTGCAAGACTATTTGAGTGTCATAGAGGAGCACCGCATGTAACTCCGGTCGTTCGGATCAGTGACGAAGGGACAACAAGACAAAGAAAACGGGACACATTTCCGGGTACCGGCTGCAAGGCCCATGTGTATGCAGTACACCGAAAAAATGAAAACCATTGGGTTGTCACAGGAGTGGAGTTGAGCCATAATCATCAGTTGATGACCCCCAGTAAGATTGGTCAAATTCATCAACACCGAGAAATAAGCGCGGCACACAGACAACTAATTTTTACAATGGCCGAGGCTAAAATTCCACCTTCTAAGATGATGGGGGTTTTCTCAAGCCAGGCTGGGGGGATTGACAAGTTGAGTTTCAACGAAGTAGACCTTCGAAATGAACTTCGTGCTCAGAGGAGAGAGTCTTTCGGTAAGAGTGATTCTCAAACTACACTTGATCTCTTCAGGTCCCTTCAGAGTGAGAATTCTGGATTTTTTTACAGTCTCCAACTGGATGATGAGAACCGCATTAGTACTATATTTTGGGCGGACCCCCGTTCTAGAGCTGCTTACCAAAATTTTGGGGATGTTGTGACGTTTGACACCACATACCGCACCAATAAGTACTCTATGCCTTTTGCTCCGTTCACCGGGGTGAACCACCACTATCAGTCAATCTCGTTTGGCTTTGCCCTGCTTAGGGATGAGACGGAGGAGTCATTTACGTGGTTATTTGAAACGTGGCTTCAAGCAATGTATCATATTCCTCCAAAGACCATCATCACCGACCAAGATCTGGCAATGAAAAATGCAATCGCTAAGGTCCTTCCAGATACTCACCATGGCCTGTGCACATGGCACATAAGCAACAAATATCCCGAACGGCTTCACCATGTATATGCAAACCATCCGTCATTCAAGACTGACTTTAATACATGTGTGAAGAAATCGTTGACGGTAGACGTGTTCGAGGAGAGGTGGGCCACGTTAATGGATACTTACTATTTGCACAATCACGAATGGTTACAATCGTTGTATGAGATCAAGACACAGTGGGTCGGTGCCTACACCAAGAATTTTTTTGCAGCCGGAATGACTACGACCTCGAGAAGCGAAGCTATGAATTCATTCTTTGATGGGTACGTAGGCCAGTCTTCAAGTATAGCGGAGTTCGTACTAGAGATGCAGAAAGCCGTTGACAGGCAATTGTACCGTGAGAGAGAAGCCGACGCGGCTACAGTTTGCAAAGAAAGAGCTATACTACTTTATTCACCTTTAGAGGCTCATGCGGCTCAAGTCTATACCAAGGAAATGTTTCGACAGTTTCAAGAGGAACTACTAAAGTCGAATCAATATGGCATGACAAAGTTGCACGAGTATTCCACCAGAGATATCAAGGTTTATGCTTTGACAAATGTGACGAACTTCGCCAATCCGTGCTCTTCGTCGGCTCCGAGGACCAGACGACATTTTACCGTAGCAGTTTGTAAGGACACCGGGTTGGTTAATTGCAACTGTCAACTGTTTGAGCATAAAGGTATACTTTGTCGACACGCGTTGAGGGTTTTGAGCGCCAAGAATGCTAGTGAAATCCCTCCACCGTATATCTTGGAACGGTGGACGAAGGAAGCCAACAGAGTCCACGGTCACATTCCTTACGTGCCCAATGTTTCAGTTGATTTCGAGCAATCTGAGACGCTGCGATATAATCACCTTTGTAACATCATGCACGGTTTATCAATGGATGCAGCGTCGACATTTGATGGGTACAGGTATCAAGTTGAAGCAGCCGCACGGGATAAGGCTAAGCATGCACAGTTTAGGATGGCATTACCAGAAACTGTGGACACTCCGACTACTCGACAACTCCAGGCGGTAGATTCAATCGAGCCAAACAGCCAGTCATTGACGGTACTGACCTACAAGGTGAGGAGGACGACATTTTTGATCCAATTATTTCTCAAACAAAAGGGCGAAAACGAGCAATACGCATGAAGAATCCGATTGAAGAAGCAACGGGTCAAAAAAAATTACGAAAGTGTGCGTTGTGTAACAAGATGACTGATCATGACAAGAGAAACCATTATAAAGTGTTAGGTATCGAACCTGGCAGTATGGTCGAGGAGGACGATGATGAGGAAGAGTGTTAGGGTTAATGTTTCAGTTGTATAAATTGAACTGTTTAAATTTGTAATTTGGTTTGTGCAATCTTTAATTTGTGATTTGGTTTGTGCAATCTTTATTTGTGATTTGGTTTGTGGATTATTGATATTTTGGTAACTCCGTTTTCGGGCACACTTTAGGCCCCAATTGATAGCTTCCGAAAAAAGTTGTAATTTTTTTTGTCACTTTTTTTCCGCTCATTGCACTTCAGGCACGCTAGTTAGCCCATTTGTAAGACTTTCGGCGAAAAACGAGACACATTAATTTTTGAGTTTTCCTAGGAAGGGCCTATTCGGGCACACTTTAGGCCCCATTTGATAGCTTCCGAAAAAAGTTGTAATTTTTTTTGTCACTTTTTTTCCGCTCATTGCACTTCAGGCACGCTAGTTAGCCCATTTGTAAGACTTTCGGCGAAAAACGAGACACATTAATTTTTGAGTTTTCCTAGGAAGGGCCTATTCGGGCACACTTTAGGCCCCATTTGTTGCACTCATTGCTTCATAAAAAGTTGACACATTAAATTTTTGAGTTTTTTAGGACACTTTTTTTCCGCTCATTGCACTTCAGGCACGCTAGTTAGCCCATTTGTAAGACTTTCGGCCGAGACACATTTTTGAGTTTTCCTAGGAAGGGCCTAGAAAACATTTTTGTCACTTTTTTTCCGCTCATTGCACTTCAGGCACGCTAGTTAGCCCATTTGTAAGACTTTCGGCGAAAAACGAGACACATTAATTTTTGAGTTTTCCTAGGAAGGGCCTATTCGGGCACACTTTAGGCCCCATTTGATAGCTTCCGAAAAAAGTTGTAATTTTTTTTGTCACTTTTTTTCCGCTCATTGCACTTCAGGCACGCTAGTTAGCCCATTTGTAAGACTTTCGGCGAAAAACGAGACACATTAATTTTTGAGTTTTCCTAGGAAGGGCCTATTCGGGCACACTTTAGGCCCCATTTGATAGCTTCCGAAAAAAGTTGTAATTTTTTTTGTCACTTTTTTTCCGCTCATTGCACTTCAGGCACGCTAGTTAGCCCATTTGTAAGACTTTCGGCGAAAAACGAGACACATTAATTTTTGAGTTTTCCTAGGAAGGGCCTATTCGGGCACACTAGGCCCCATTTGATAGCTTCCGAAAAAAGTTGTAATTTTTTTTGTCACTTTTTTTTCCGCTCATTGCATGCACGCTAGCAGCCCATTTCTATTGACACTTTCGCGAAAAAGTTGCGGTGGCGCTTTTTTTCGAATGCCGTCATATGAAAGGTATATTCGCGCACATTTTAGCGCCAAATTCATAGCATGCGAAAAATTATGTACATTTCTTTTTGGTACAATTTTTTGTAACATCACAGCAGCTAGCCACGCACGTCAGGATAATGGTAATGAAGGCGTCTAGCTTCATTCTTTTTCAGCTCCCAGGCTATCCTATACCTAAACGTCAAGGCATCCTTCCTAGTCCACGAGGAGTGTTTGAGCACTTCCGAGCGAGCAATGTAGTCCATGTACTTGAGGACGTAAATCCCGCAATCGTGACCGTTATATTGCTTTGGTCGGTCCTTTATCATCACGACCGTCCAAGGGTCACCCTGTGGCCGTCCGCATGCTAGCGAGAGGACAGTAGTCTGCATCCAACAATAAAAACGAGAATCAAGCCTATGAGACAAGAACAATATACTATGAGCCAAGGTCAAAAAATAAATACTAACCACTAAAGTGATGTACTCGTTGTACATCTGTGCCAGCAGCTGTCCAGGCTCGTCCTCCCTTAGGCTATCGTATATGTGAACCGTTCTGAACGCTGGATGGAGAACTAATAGGAACCAGTGGTTTGCATGATGACAGGGTATCATGATAAGGTTCGCATCAGCAGCGGGACATTGATAGTCTGCGTTCATCATGCCTAACACGTTTCGACCTGGTTTCCACTTACTCCTGCCGCCCCCTCGCCTCCATTCTGTGAATTCTCTCACCGTTAATTCCACAAAATGAGTGGGATACATGTTAAGCTTCAAATATTCAGAACGGTTAAAACGTTGCTCTCTAATCCGGAGCAGTTCTATGTAAGCGTTCATGACAAAATTTGAAAGATCTGTCTCCGGCGCCAACGTTCTGATATCCTCATGACCTAGGAATGTCGCAAGGGGAAAGTCTGCTGAATTGACAGGCTCATGCCCGAAGTAGTGCCGGTCGATCCAAGCCATCTTGTCCGACCTCAATGGCTTCGTCGCTTGTCCTTTGTCCGACCGAAAGCTTGGGCGCGAGGCCTGGATTCCTACTTGGGGAACCTGACTCTGGCACTGAGAGTCGTATGCGTTTGGAGGCAAGCGACTATACGGCTCCCATACCTGACTCTGGGGCTGATAGTCGTACGCGTCAGGAGGAGGGCGACCAGACGGCTCCCACACCTGACTCTGGGGCTGATAGTTGTACGCGTCAGGAAGAGGGCGACCAGACGACTCCCACACCTGACTCTGGGGCTGATAGTCGTACGCTTCAGGACGAGGGCGACTAGACGGCTCCCCTTCGTAACCCCGGTACGCAAGACTAAAGTTTTGAACTTCAGTCTTGTACTTCTCAATGGACCTCTTGAGATTGTCAGGAGCCTGCGCGACAAACCAGTCAAACGACTCCAGCTGCTTGAACACCTCAATGCCCTGGTCAACCTAAAAAACATGCATAGAAAATATGGCTAATCATATTTGACAAATGGTCGATAAGGTGCGCAAATAAATTATCAAACAACACTAGCATGACTTACAATGGCCAATGCCCAGAACTGGTCATAGACCTCACGTGGCGCGTACGATGTCTTCTTCACCTGGGAAGGGCGATTCACCCTCGTGCGCGTCACCCTGAGAAACCACTGTAAGTATTCCTCAGTACTAATGCCGTCGTGCTTCAGCGATACAAGGCTATCATACGTTTCCTGCCAGGTATTCCACTGGTGCACCTCGTCACCCAACAAAATCAAGGCATCAGCCACCTCGAAGTTCGGCCCTCGACCACCCCTGTATGGCCGCATGTCTACAGCGGGTTTTGGTATCCCTTGTGGACAGCCAGCTTGCTTCATAGCTCGATCGGGCATCTGAAACTCACATTCTTCGAAGTGAATGAGCGGCACCCGAACCAAACCTGCCAGCACGTACGACACCGGAAGTTGCCAACACCACTCATCCAACAGATGCATCACCTTGCCATATGGCTGCCACGTCACCTGGGATGCATCTAGTATCTCTAGTTCCCCCCGATAGAACTTTAGATGGTGGTGAGGGTCTACCCGTCTCCTCCTCCGGTTGGTCGTAGGCCCCCAGGCCCACACCCTAGGCCACGTCTCATCGGAATCTACCAACGGTTGTGGACGACCCATGGGTAGCCTCTCGTAAGACCAAACCTGTGAATGCAAACATTATATGGAATTAGTAATTAATCCCGAATATATTGACTAAGGATCCTACCAAGAAAATAAATGCTCATACCTGTAATAGAGTCAGGCAGGCGGCAATGGACTTGGCACCGTTTCTCGTAGCCTTATGCAGTGCTCGATATAGGTGCGCAAGGACAGCTGAACCCCACGAATAGGAGTATACCTCCTCAAGATCCTCCAAGAACACCATATACTTCGGATGCACCGTGTTTTTCGAATGCGTCGGAAGTAATATAGCTCCAATAATATACAGAAGGAATGCCTTCGTATACGTCACGAAATCTTGAGGAGTGTATTCATCCGGTAGCACGCCGTACTGCTCTCTCAGCCATTTAAGCTTGACGCCGTTTGTTGTAAGCGCTGCCCTTGGAATTCCCGGAAAATACTGCATAGCCATATTCGCTATGGATGCAGACGGCACGTTCAAAGTAACGGGTCTGCCGTGACATGGGATTCCAAGTATAAATCCGACGTCCTCTAACGTAACAGTCATTTCACCAAACCGGAAGTGAAATGAGTTCGTCTCGCTCCTCCATCGTTCAACTAGAGCGGATATAAGGCAATCGTCGTGTCGAGACCATTTCCCGGGATCGGTGAACAGGGTTAAATTTTGACGGTGTAATAGCTGTATTTGTTCCTCGTTTAGTACCCACTCTTCAAGGTGCCTTGTGCTTTGAATTGTTTCCAAAACACCCCTATCGACACCGTCAAATACGTGCCTCGCGACGTGGTCATCGTCATCGTATAGGATTGATGTATCATGAGGTCCAGAGCTGAAATTCATACCTTTAAGAACAAAATATAATTATAAACCAACTTAGCGTCCATAATATCCATAATATTTACATTCCAAAACTATAACTGGATCTTTAACCTAGCTTACCAACACATTAGCAATAGTCATTATTTCAATGTATTAAAACAAATCCTCAATTCCCACCACTCCGAACGCTTAATTACGCTAGCAAAATAGCCCCCGATCAGCGGCAAATTACCGAAATGCCCCTGAGCGTTCACTATCACCCCAACGCCCCCGAACCAGCTTCAAAACAACATTTCAGGTGGTTTACTTACATTTCTGGACTAAAAAGTCGTTTGAAAAACTTGGCACGGGAAAATTACCAAAACACCCCTTGGCGCGGGAAAATTACCAAAACACCCCTACGCGCGCCACGTCAGCTTCAAAACAACATTTCAGGTTTTGTAATTATATTTCTGGACTAAAAAGTCCGTCAAAAAACTTAGCACTGTAAAATTACCGAAATACCCCTCTCGGGGCGGCGAATTACCGAAATGCCCCCTGGCATCAAAAAATATCAAAAGTGCTTCGAAATGCTACTTGAGGCTTCCTGAATTCATTCTTGACATAAAAAGTATTTTACGGAGGTTTCGCCCAAAAATCGCGAACCGGTGTCCGGATCAAGCGCTTAAAGGGCCGTTCGGCCAAAAAAATAGGTAACGGCTTCGGAATGGCCCGAATTCCTGGGGAATGGAACTTCCCAACATCCTAGGATTCTCATAAAAGTTTCGCGCGAAATCGCGCTAGCTTGATATTTTAAAATACACTGCAGAGTTACAAGGTTCCCCGTATCAGTTAACCCCTTTCCAGTCTTTGGAAAAATCTGAAATTTTTACCTGAGACAGATCCTTTAAGAATAACTAGGGTCTCTTTTTTGTATTTTGGCAAAATCTAGCTCTAGCTATTTTTTATAAATTCGTGAAAAACTGTCTATATTTGGCACCCTAAAAAATCGCTGTTTTGGAATCTATAAATGTAATACGCTGATTTGTATAAACCTAACATTGAATTATAAGGAAATTCAAAATACTTACTTGTTGTGACTTGATGTATTTAAAGAAAAAACTACCGATCTTCTAGCGGTTATCCACCGATCTTCTAGCGTAAAATTTTTTGATTTGTATTGTTATGGAGATTATGTAGGTGAGATATGAAGTACGAAGGAAGTTGGTAAAAGATGACAGAGTGCAGAAGAAGGGTTCGGGGGAGGGGATTATAAAGAGAGAAGCGAGGAAGAGAGAAGAAAAAAGACAGAAAAAAGTGAGGAAGGGTGGGTGTTTATGCGGTCAAAGGCTGCTGCAAAAAAAAAATTTCGGCAGAAGGACACCACGTTGGGGCATCATGGGGGAGGGAAGGACGACACGTGGCATCGTGGGGAAGGACACCAGGTGGGGCATCACGCGGGGGGGCGCCACGTGGCAGGGGAGGGGCAGGGACCAACCGCGGGTTGTAGGAGCGGTTGGGCCCTGCGGATGAGGGGAGGGGACGCCACGTGGCAGAGGGAGGGGACCAACCGCGGGTTGTAGGAGCGGTTGGGCCACGTGGCAGGGGGAGGGGACGCCACGTGGCAGAGGGAGGGGACCAACCGCGGGTGGTACCAGCGGTTGGGCCACGTGGCAGGGGGAGGGGACGCCACGTGGCAGAGGAGGGGACCAACCGCGGGTTGTAGGAGCGGTTGGGCCACGTGGCAGGGGGATGGGACGCCACGTGGCAGAGGGAGGGGACCAACCGCGGGTGGTACCAGCGGTTGGGCCACGTGGCAGGGGGAGGGGACGCCACGTGGCAGGGGAGGGGACCAACCGCGGGTTGTAGGAGCGGTTGGGCCACGTGGCAGGGGGAGGGGACGCCACGTGGCAGGGGCGGGAGACCAACCGCTGGTACCACCAGCGGTTGGGCCACGTGGCAGGGGAGGGGATGCCACGTGGCAGGGCCATCGCCAATACCGCCGGTTGGCCATGCTGGTGGGCCACGTGGCAGGGGGAAGGGACGCCACGTGGCAGGGGCCATGGGGTTGGGCCACGTGGCAGGGGTGGGGGACGGCACGTGGCAGGCATATTAATGCCAACCGCTGGTTGTGCATGCGGTTGGTGTCCTTTTTCTCTCTCTCGCCATTTTCTCACCATTTCTCGTGCCATTTCTCGTGCCTTTTTTGCCATTAATGCAGTGACCGTACACCTTTTTCGTCCCTTGTTGCGCCACGTGGCCAACCGCTGCTCTTACCTGCGGTTCGGTGGAGAAATTCTTATTTCTCCACCGGTGGGTGTGGATCGGTCCCCTATATATATATATATATATATATATATATATATATATATATATATATATATATATATATATAACCCACATATACACAACCATAACCGACAAGATCTCACGGCCACTCAAACAAAACCACATACCCACAGTCACGATCACTGCAGATGGCAACTTATAAATCACACAGATCCACACTTCATCATGTTTCTGCATGCTAACGCCAAACACATTCACAAACACTATGTCACCATCACTTACCCATTGCCCATGGCCAGCAACAAACACAAATGTACACGGCTGACTGTATCTCTCTCTCTCTACCCACAAATCTCACACTAAACGCACGGTAGACACACTGATTAACACCCATTCACAGCTACCCATTAACCCTTAAATCATTAAAAAAGAAACTAGAGAGACAAAGGCTAGAGCTTACCCGAAACTCGCTGGAAACCCTTCTTCCTCTTTCTCTGTCCCTGAACCTCTCTCGAAGTGTATAAGATGAAGAGAAAATAGGGTTTGATGACTGCTCACTCAAAGTAGAGATGTCAAAGGGCCGGGCTTGGGCCGGCCCAGCCCAAGCCCGTCGGGCCTGCTGTGGGGCCGGGCCGGGGCCGGGCCAATGGGGGCTGCCAACCGGGCCGGGCCGGGCCGGGCCTGCCGAAGGCAAACCCCGGCCCAGTCCAGGCCCAGGCCCTAGGCCCAATAGCTAGGGCCGGGCTTGGGCCGGGCCCGGGCCCTTTTTTTTTTTTTTTCTTCTTGTTATTCAATTTTAAATTTCATCTCTAGGCAATATTCACAATTTAACGAACCTAATCTTTATCCTTTTATTTCATTATAAGTAATATACATATATATGTATGTATGTATATACATATTTATTTGTTAGCCATTATATTTTTTATTATATGTTAAACATTTTCATACTCTTCTTGATGAGCTTTATTAATAAAATCTTAACACATAACAATTTATATAGAAAAATAATAAATGTATTCATAGGCCCTCCTCCTTTTATCCGGGCTTGGGACCGGCTGCTTGTAAACAAACAGGCGAAGTTACCTATTTTTTTATATATACGAAAAAATATATATCTTGCTTGTAAAAATTTATTTTATATATATGGAAAAAAAAGTATATTTTGTGAAAAAATTTATTCTTAAAATTCTAACAATCAAAATAATAATGAATGTCTATCCAAAATATCAGCAATCAAAGATCAAGAAATCTGCAACGTCAACCAAAAGGATCAAAAGAGGAAAATAAAAACAAATTACCTAATCATCCAGAAGTACTTCAATATCCGAGTCACTGCTCTTCCTATCATCAATCGGTTTATCTTGCTCGCGGTATTTCGCATCAAGATAATCCTTCCAACATACACATAGCTCGAGCGACTCGGGGTTAAGACGACTCCTCCTGTCATCCAAAACCCTCCCGCTGGCTGAAAATGCCGACTCTGAAGCAACCGTGGAGGCTTGCACTGGCAGTACATCCCGTGCAATTTGGGATAAAGTTTTATACATGTTTTGATTTTGTTTCCAAAAATTTAACAAATTAAAATTAACCTGTTCTTGCCTTGATAAATCAGAATAATGATCAGTATTTGCATATACACCAATCTCATTAAAAGAGGAAAAAGTATACGAACCTGCCGAATTAGAAGTACCTTCACCTGGTAGTTGTCTTGCTACTAGATGTTCAAAGCCCTGAAGGTATGGCGCATAATACCTCTCAACAGTGGATGATGATGTAGCTCGCCCGCGCACGTCAGCAGAATTACGATAGAGGTTGAACAAGTCCTCAAACCTCTTGCTCACTTTTGCTGTGAATGCGGTTGTCTCCTCTGCTGTGTAGCACATTAATTTCGATATCTCTTGTATCGAGGCGTTCACGCCATGCAACTTTAACCTAGGATCTAAACAAGTAGCCACAGTAAAAATAGCAGGCAGCTTACTCCAATATTTATTAAATTTTTGATCCATCACTTTTACTATTTCCTTAAAGGGTCCTATATATCTCCATTTTGTTAACATTGTAGCCATCTTCAGAATTTCTATTACAGCGAGAGGAGAGGTGGGATAGTACGTACCAGACAATAAATTGGTAGACGTGTAGAATACCTCCAAAAATTCAGCTAGGTATGTGGCCATCTGCCATTCCTCTTGAGTTGGCAAGCCGGCTGGGAACTGGGTTAGTAGAAAATGCGTATAGACTTCTCGGTATGCCAGAATGTGTAAAAGCATGTGGTATGTAGAGTTCCACCTGTGGACCACATCTGTAACTGCTCTCCTGCGAGGCATATTATATTGAACACACAACGTTTTAAATTGTTGTGTTCTCGGACTCGAGCTATTAACATACGCTGTCATACCCCTCATTTTGAGAAGAATATCTCCTGCAGCAGCTAAACCATCTTGAACAATTAAATTAATAATGTGACAAACACAGCGAACATGAAATAATTCACCATTAAGTACAGGTTGAAGCGTCTCCTTTAAAGCTGCAACAGCAACTTTATTATTAGAAGCATTATCAAAACTAACACTCATAATCTTATCCTTAATTTTAAATGTGGTGCATGCTTTTAATATAAGAATAGCAATGTTCATTCCATCATGCGGATAAGGGAAGTGCTCGAAAGCGATGATTCTCTTGTGCATAACCCAATCTACATCAATCCAATGAGCGGTCACACAAGAATAACTAACAAAAGTATAAGGAGATTGCCAAATATCAGAAGTAAGACTAACTTTACCTTCAAATTTATCGAAATAATCGATAAGGCGTGCTTTAGCAGCATTGTACTGTCGGAGTGCATCGGATCTAGTTGTGTTTCTATGAACCTTTTTGTACAAAGGTTGAACGTATGTGTTCATATATCTAGAGTGCTTAGGATTATCGGCAAAAGAAAAGGCTTGTTCATCATGAATAACAAATTCAGCGAGACCGTCTCTTTGCTCTCGCTGATTATAAACAAATAACTTACCGTCAAAAGATAACTGCGTTTGGGTAGGTTCGACGTGGCCTTGTCGAGGTGCACACAGAGGGTAATGCCTGTTAAGATGTCCATTACCACTACCAGACGAAAATAATTTAGCGCAGTACTTACATCGAGCTTTTCGGATGCCGTCCACCGTAACTACATCGAAATGATTCCAACACTCGGCTTTCTTTTTTTCCCCTTTTGGACTTCTGGCTCATTACCGGAGGCATTGCTCGGCCCTTCTTCATCATGACCAGGCATAGGGTTGAGATTATGCCACGGAGTAGTAGCTTCGCCAACCGAGCTGCGTCCTTGACTATAATGCGGGGGGTCTTCATCAGGCGTGTATTCAAAATCTGGAATGTTTTGATTGAACTCCCAATTGGCTTGGGTATCTATCATACAGCCTGTACTCATTCGTCCAGGAACGAATGGTTGTGTTGGTGCTTGGATTGGTGTTTGTGATGGCCGTGGCGCTGGCGCTTGTGCTGGTGGTGGTGCTTGCGATGATGATGATGTTTTTCGTGATGACGATGCACGCCTCATTTTCTTCAATAATCCAGCCATATTTCGAGCTAAACTTTGTAAGAGTGACTAAATACACAAGTATAAGAGTAGTAATAAGAAATAACAATTAAAAGAATGAACGAGTAACAAATATTAGAGAGTTAGTAATTAAAAAGAATTTAGCAAGACTAGTAATTAATAAACGAGAGTACTAATTAGTAAATACTAGTAGTAATTAGCAAGAGTAGTAATTAAAAAGAATTTAGCAAGACTAGTAATTAATAAACAAGAGTACTAATTAGTAAATACTAGTAGTAATTAGCAAGAGTAGTAATTGGAGAGGAAAATAGTAGCAAAGCTTGTAGAAATATAGAATGTTTAGGTAAGAGAGAGTAAGAAGATTGGTGTGAAAAATTAGAGAGAAATGGTGTGAATTTATAGATTTTAGAAACTTCACAAAAGACCAAAATACCCCTACAAACTATCCGTTTATAGTTGTTGGGGAGGGTAAGAGTGTAAAGGAGTTGAAAAATAGAGGTTAGACTAAAATACCCCCCAAACTAGCCGTTATATTGCTGTTGGGGGGGTAAAAGTGGAATTTTGGAAAAGGGGTGGAAGAAGGGGGGGAAAAACAAAAAAATTCAAACAAGTGGGGCCAAAACCGGGCCAAACCCGGGCCGCATACCGGGCCAGCCCCGGGCCAGATCCGGGCCGCAGACCGGGCCAGCCCCGGGCCAGATCCGGGCCGAAGACCGGGCCGCAGACCGGGCCAGACCCGGGCCAGACCCGGGCCGGGCCAAACCCGTTTTCGGGCCGGGCCGGGCCGGGCTTTTTCACAGCAATGGACGGCCTGGTCCAGGCCCAGGCCCCAGGCCCGCTGTGCTGGGGCCGTTACTGTTCACCGTCGGGGCCGGGCCAGCCCGGGCCAGAACCGGGCCGGGTCGGGCCAGCCCGCGGGCCGCCCGGCCCGTTTGACAACACTAACTCAAAGCCATAAATTTATATTAAACCCTAGGTTGGTACATTACTAAAAGCCTCCTAGACTTTGGTTAGGTATTCTAAGTTTTACCCGTCACTTTCAATTATTATAAACAGGTCCAATAAATATCTACAATAACTTAGGTGTTAGGAAAATTATTAACATGTTTATTACGCTATCCGGCTTCACTAATCGTTGCTAAAGGTATATAGATACTAAGAAAATAACTAAATAAATAATTCGTCGTTCAAAAGTTGATAAAAATAAATATATCGATTCTAAATAAAAATATCATTGCTAAAAGTACACGTTGATAATAAGTATTAAGAAAGATATCGTCAATAAATATTATTTATATAATTTTGATGCTAACGATAAAGTATGCAATTGTCGCTAAAGGCTTCCAGAATATCATTAACGCTAATCGTCACTAATACCTCAATTAAAATCACTTATGTTTGTCATCCTTAATTATACTTAAGGTTTCTAAAACTTTGTCGCTAAAGATTGCCTCCAAAATTTCACTCATGTAAATCAACATGAAATTTTGCGTATAAAGGTCGTCACTTGAAACAAATTGTTCGGCAAGGAAGTATCCAGTTTCGAGGTGTTACACCTAGACTTGAAAATGAATAAAGTTATGTACATAAGTTGTTTTCTCTCTAACTAATAGCACACTTGTTTCAACTTCGGTTGGACTATTGGACGTAAAGTATGTGATATGTATAAAGATATGGATACGTTGGGTATATTACACCATTTAGCTTTCTTCGGCCATAGGATGAGCTTGTTAGCTCGACATTTGACACAATAAAAAAGAGAAAGAGGAAAGAGAAAAAAAAATTGTACAAACTTTATATGTGTAACACCCCGAAAATTTTCTTTTTTCTAATGCAAAATTATTATTTTTGAATAAATAAGTTTGTGGTCTTTTGTTAAAATTTAGAAAATGAATTGGGATTGTTTTTAAAATTTTTAGTTGAATAAAAGTGTTTTCGTTCGAATCAAAATGAAGGAAAATGGTGTTTTGGAGTTTCTGAAATTTTCAGTCGACTAAATTTTTTTTAGTCGACTAAAAAGTATTTTTGGTCGAATGAAAATAGTTTGGCTCCAAATGAAAATGGGTTTCGCTTCGAATGAAGAGATTTTTGTGTAAAATGAGCTACTGAAGTTTTTGGTCGAATTAAAAGTTTTAATTCGACTGAAAACTAGTTTTTGGTCGAATTAAAAGTTTTAATTCGACTGAAAACTAGTATTCGGTCGAATGCAAGTTTCTGAAGTTTTTAGTTGATGAACAATAATTTTTAGTTGATGAACAGTAACTTTTAGTTGATGAAAACAGTAACTTTTAGTCGAATGAATAGTACTTTTAGTCGACTCAAAATTATTTTCGGTAGAATTAAAAGTATTTTTTGGTCGACTTAAAAGTATTTTTGGTTGAATTAAAGGTATTTTTTATCGACTTAAAAGTATTTTCGGTCGACTTAAAGGTATTTCGGTCGAAGGAAAAGTGTTTTAAATCTAGAGAAGAAACGGCTGAAGGATTTAGTTGAATTAAACTTGTATTGCTTTGAATGAATAGTGTAATTTTTCACCTCTATTGGATTCGATCGACTGAAAACTATTTTTGGTTGACCAAAAACTATTTCGGTCGAATAGAAACTTAAAATTTTTTGTTTCCTATATATAGTCCTCTTATTTCATTTCTAGCCTTTTGGGGTTCTCTATTTCTTTTCTTCTCCTTCGCGCTTGAGAGCGAGAGAGATAGAGAGAAGGCTTGGGAAGTTTGTTTACTTTTACCCTTGCGTTGGAAATAAAGAAAAGAGAAAACTTGGGAAGCTCTCGAGTTCTAAAGTGATGCTTGAGGATTTGCATTCTTAAAGGCTTGATTAAGGTAAGGGTTTAATCTTCGAAGTTCAAATCAGTGATGGACCAATCGCTTATATACGTCTTTAGATTCTTTTGAAATCCAAATTTCTTCAAATGGAGATAAGTGATTCTTCCTCCCTTTTTGTTTTGAACTTTGTTAAGAATGACTTGTTGTCAATTCTATGATTTGTGAAAATCAAATTCCGTCGAATTTGTTTGATCTCAGAATTTGACATATTGATATCGCTCATTTCAGTGATTTATGATTATCATTATTTCATGAACTCTACTTATTGTTCGACAAATCCGTAATTTGATAATGTTATTTTGAAATCTCTGAATATGGTTTGAAATGTCCGATATTTGATAACGGTTATTTTGAGATTTTGTTTTGGTAACTTTATGAACCATGTCACAGTGTATGTGGCTTATTTTTTACTTACCCACGTGGATTGAAATGTGGGCTCGCTCAAGGGAGTTGTTGAGCTAGAGATCGCGATCTCACTTTTTGAACCGGCCTCATATGTCAGGAATGACGTATCTGACCACTTTCTGAATGGCTGTCTAGTGTCTATTTCCGTACTCAGATATATTTTGGCATTTGATATTTGGTCTGACATCTTTACTGTCTGTCTCCGTACTCAGACATATTTTGACATTTGATATTTGGTCTGATCTCTGTTCAGTTAAAACTGGTGTGCCTTTGAAATTGTATTATGTATATATATATACACACACACACACACACACATATATATATATATATATATATATATATATATATATATACATATACATATATGTATGTATATACATATAAATATATGTATATATATACATATAAATATGTATATATATATATATATATACATATACATATACATATAAATATGTATATATATATACATATACATATATGTGTATATATATATATATGTTTTGACATTCAAAATCTGGTTTGATTATCAGTTCCGTTGAAAACTTTTGTGCATGTCTTTGTATTCAGATATAGTTTGACATTTGAAATCTAGTTTGATTATCCGTTCCATTGAAACATTTTGTACTTCCAAAATTTCATTTTTTAGATATTTTTGTTTTGTTTGATTGGTCCTTTGAGCGACCTTCCTGGGCATTTGGCTCATTCCCTTATGCTTTTTCCTTTCAAGTGATTAGTAGGTGGGATTTCGGATTCGAAAGGCTAGCTGTATGACCAAGAGTTAGCTGCCTTATATTAGAGTTAGTATTGACATTTAAGTATAACAACTAAGACAAGTTAGTGCTACTTAGGTTTCGCATTGAAACTCTGTGTTGGAGAAATTTTGGATTGTATAAAAACTTTAGGCCCCTATGTCAGATATTGATGTATTTTGGAAATTATTAGTATATGCTCTGATCGACCATTTGGGGGATTTTTGATTTTTTGACTCCGTTTTTATGATATTTTAAGATTTTCTGATTTTGTTTGGGAGACTTCTGATAACTTTAAGGTTCCCTTTGAATTCCGCTTATTCGACTGTTTACCTCCAGGAATAAATAATTTTCGGGGCGTTACAATATGCATGTCAAAGGCCACTCTTTTGATTGGGAAAGTAATCTAGCAATTCTACTAGTTTTATACCATTCTGCTAGGAGTCGAATGCCTTCTTTTACTAGATTCCCTCAAGAGAGAAGCATGATAAATATGATATGAACTAATTGCGATGTGCACTTATAATTGGTATTTGTGCGCTTTGTAACTTGATGAGATTGTTATAATCATTATTACTTGAGGAACAATATGTAACAATAAAGCTTTTAAGAAATGCATATAGTTTTATGTGATAGAAAAGGTGAAGAGGATGATAATTATAATAGAGAGCATTAATAAAATTGAGTACAATGAAGCCTTTATATAGAAAAGAAAAAACTATCCTACTGAAAACAAGAAAGAGAATCATATGTAAGTTATGAGAGCTATAAAATGTTTTATACTTAGGATAATAGGGAAAAAGGTAATTGTTGTATTATTATATATCCTCTAATATCCCCCCTCAAACTCAACTTGGTAGAAAAGAACAAGCTTGAGTTTGGAGGTTAAGTCTGAGATCCAAGTTAAAATGAATTCCATTTGTATAGTCCGGCGATGCAAGAACAGAGTAGGAGTACCGGAGTGAAGTCCAACAACCATCAAGGTCTTGGGGTGAGGTCCGGTGACTAAGAACAAATAAAGAGTCCCGAGGCAAAGTCCAACGACCATAAAGTCTCAGGGTGAGGTCCGGCGACTAAAAATAAGGCAGAAATCCCAGAACGAGGTCCGCATACTAAGAATAGAGCAAGAGTCCCGAGGTGAGGTCCGGTGACTAAGAACAAGGCAGGAGTCCGGGGGCAAGGTCTGACGACCATAAAGGTCTTAGGGTGAGGTCTGGCGACTAAGAATAAGGCAGGAGTCCCAGGGTGATGTCCTACCACCATAAAGGTCTCAAGGTGAGGTCCGACGACTAAGAACAAGAGAAAGTCCCAGAATGAGGTTCGCATACTAAGAACAGAGCAAAAGTCTCTGGGTGAGGTCCGCATACTAAGAGAATTTTTATTTATTTATTTTTTTAAGCAAAAGAGATAGGCTAGAATTGATGAACAACAAGAGTGGACAGTGGCTAAGGTTTCGTTAGAAGTTAAGATTAATGTATCAAAGGGGCAAGAAAGAAAGACCAAAATTTTGAACTCAAGAAGCAAAGAAGAGCACGAAAAGAAACAAAAGTAGATTAATTGGCTGGGTGAATGGCAGAAGGCAGGGCAAACAGTAGAAGGCCGTCCGCTAGAGTTTACGAAGGCAGTGGAAAGACTCTCAAACCGGCGGATCGTATAGCTCTGATACCATGGTAGAAAAGGTGAAGAGAAAGATAATTATAATAGGGAGCATTAATAAAACTGAGTACAATGAAGCCTTTATATAGGCAAGAGAAAACTATTATACTGAAAACAAGAAAGGGAATTCTATATAAGTCATAAGAGCTATAGAATGTTCTAGACTTAGGATAATATGGAAAAGGTAATTGCTATATTATTATATATCATCTAACATTATGCATGTAATTTGCATGAATGGTGGAACATGGTTTTGAGCCATTTGAGTTTATAGTCTGGCATCTAATAAAATGAAAATGAAAATAAAAATAAAAAGCTTTTAGCATTGTATAAAGTTGGCATGGGTGGCAAACTTTGGAGCTGCTTTATTTCAAGAGTGATTATGTTATGGAGTGTTAAAGCTTAGATCTAGAGGAAATTTCTTAGATGTATTTCCTCAGTAGTAGTACAAATATCCATCCATTAGGTCATTAGACTTGATTTTCTGGTTGGATAAAGTTTTGAGGACATTAATTTGTTTCAATCATATGTTCTACATGTTTTTGGGTTGACATATGGATCTGAGAACTATTGGATCTTCTTTAGAAACATGATGTTTTCCTTTAAGATGTGGCTGCTGCAAAGCTTGGCCTTAGGAAAAATTCATAAAGTTCAAGGCTTGAATTTCTTTTGAGATTTTAGAAAGCAGCAAAATGAGTTTTCTTTAGAGGAGGTTCACTATTTCATGTAATTTCAAGAGTAGAGGTGCTTTGGAACGAATTTGAGATCATGTAGAGTTGAGTTTTGTGAAACAAAATAGGGGGAAAGAAAAAGATCTTCAAATGTGGATTTTTTCATGGCTACATGAAAGTGTTTTGTGATTTTAATGAAAGAAATTTTTTTGAAAGTGGTCCCTAGTATGTAAAAGTCTACTGACTACTGATTGAAAGGGTTGCTCCTAGTAGAAGGTTACTGGTCACATGTTATTGTGATTCCTAGTAGCAAGGCTACTGACTTCCAAAATCATGTTACCGATGACAAAGCCTATTGGCTATCATCTCGGAACATATTATACATTGAAGTTTGTGGTGAGTTTTGAAATCGACAAGATTCTAATCAATGGTTGTTGTCCTTGTGACTACAATTTTGCCTTGATATATGTCCTAAATAAATTTATATGATGATATTTCATGGGACTGTAAGAGTTTCCTCAATAATTGTGGGACCCTAATTTGATGGCAATGTTATCGTGGAAAGGCAAAGGTTGGTAATTTGAAATTAATTGCCTTTGCAAAGAATAAACACCACCCTATGATCAGACCCCTGTGAAGATTTTTTGTGAATGTTAAATCTCTAGCTAGAGGCATTGGTCTGATGTACATCGAGGGGGATGTGACTTAAGCCTAAAGTTGTATAAGTCGCCTATAAGGATTCAACCTCATAGGGATTGGAGATCCCAAGAACTAGGCAGGGGACCAACGAATTAAGAGTCACTTGGTTTTATACATGTACTAATCTTGTCTTATGACATAATGTCCCTCCCTATGGTGTAAGTACATGTTTCTCGTAACGATATTGGAAGTTGAGATTTTATCTCTTAATGAGTTCTATAACCATTATGGTGGGATGTATAAGTTACGAAAGCATCCTTGATAGACTCACCTATACAAGTATGGAAGTGGAGCCGCTTCCTATGAAAATTGGGCTGATTCTCTAGAGCACTCATAAAAGCTGGAACAAAGCACAAGGCCGTAGCATGTTGGCTTGAGAAGCTTGGTTGAGAACACCTGAAATGTCACGCGTGTGATGCAATTCCATGTGCCCCTCAGGTAGTCATCGTTTCAAGGCTGAGCCACTTTGGCTTTAGCACGGGAGTTGCTAAAACACTAAGTGAAGGTTTCTAGGCAGTGCCACTTTTATGATGCAGGATGTTCTAACTTTGCCCTAATATGTTATATCTTTATTTTTATTAAAATAAGTGGGGGATTGTTAGTATTTGTTTTTTTAATAAAAATAGTAAATCTCTATTTTGGTCACAGTTAGACAAAAAAAAGTTTTACACAAAATGAATTTCAACCAAACACATTTCTACTATATTAGGTAGCATGACAGTGAATGACAATGAAGTTGAATCAGTTATAACTTTGATCATTTTTACATTTGATATTTTCAGCTACAAATTTTACCATTATTTGGATTTAATATCCATCATATTTTCGGTTACAAGTTTGGCCATAAATTGATTTTTTAACACCTTTTCTTTAAGATGCAAGTGTAAATATTTTTGTAACCTTTCATGCTCATTACAGGTATATGAGTCAGATTATACATGAGCAGGCTGAATGCCTTGAAAAAGATGATGGAGAACTTTTGCTTTGGCTTATATCAAGCTCTGAAATTATTCACATGCACCCATTTTTTTCATGATCTTATGTCTCAAGATTCTTATGAAACTGTATGGGGATTATTTCCTCTTTCATGTTGAGTTTAAGTTATGTCTATTCATTGGAGATATATATTTTTGCAATATCTATTTTCGTTGGGGGCAAAGTAAGGTGTTGTGTGAAGGTTCTGCTTCTCCGGTAGTGCGAAATGAGAGAAGTTACAACAGAAAAAAAGGTAGGCTGTTGTATCCTGGAGTTGGCCCGTTGGAACCTATTGCACCGGTACATTTCGTAGAGGCACGAAATGTCTTAAAGAGAGTGACCTAGTCCGCGCCTCAACCCAATTTAACAACTTATTTTTAAGGTGTTGAAGGAAAATCCTTTGGACCATTGACCGTACCTAATTTGGTAAAAGCAATACTATATATATATATATATATATATATATATATATATATATATATATATATATATATATATATATATATATATATATATATATATATATATAGGGAGCTGATCCATTGATAGCGCTAGCAAATGGAGTTAAGTTGCTAGCGCGATCTGACCGTCCATCCTGAAAGATGGACGGTCCAGATCGCGCCTTTTTCCAAAACTGATACCCGTCCGCCATACTGTCTCGCGGACGGGAGTTTTACCTTTTTGCCCTCCTCCCATGTCCGCGAGACAGTCTCGCGGACGCCTTTCTGTTCCTGACATGTGTCAGGAAAAAGGCGTCCGCCATACTGTATGGCGGACGATCTCTAGGCTGACACATGTCAGGGCCTGTCCTCTCGGTCGCCTATAAAGTCTCGGGTCGCGTAGAAAGTCTCCCTAATTCTCGGTTCTTTCAGCAAAATTTTTGCGGGCTTTCAGATTCACTTGCTTCCATTTTCAGCACCCTTCAAGCTTTTCTTGGAGTAACACACTTGGTTCAAGCATCACTCAAGCAAGGTAAAGTTTGTGATCTTGCTACCGTTTATCTTAGTAATTTTAATTTGTTATGTTCAGTAAATATATAATTAGCAAAATAGGAGACACTTTTGAGATTATGTATATGGTATCCTAAATCGGTCTAATCGTCAAGATAATTTTGAGATAATAAGCGTATTCTATTTCTACATAGGTCTTTTTCACAATGTCTGATTTCGTATCGAGCTCCAGCACCCCCGTAGATGCTAGTGATCCGTATCTAGGACGAACCTTTCAAACGTTGGAAGAAGCTGGAGAATGTTTTCGAGCTTATTCATTGAGGGTTGGTTTTGGCATTAGAATAAAAACTACAAGAACAAGCAGCGTATCGAAAAGGATATGCTCTCGCTTATACGAGTGTCATAGGGGCAGAAACCCAGTGCAAAATGAGACACGCGTAGGCAACGATGACAGTGATGATGACGAAATAGGGTATGCGCGGAGAAGACGGGATTGCTTTGCGCGCACGAATTGCCAGGTCAAGATGTTCGTAAGCTATAAAGCCAAACAAGATCATTGGCTTATTACCAGCCTGGAACTGGCACACAATCACCCGTTAGTAACCCCTTCTAAGGTGAGTCAGATGCATCAACACAAGAAGATGGGTAAGGTCGCGAGGAGCCTAATTCACACAATGAGCGATGCGCGGCTAGGACCTACCGACATGATTAATGTTCTTGCTGAACAGGCTGGGGGAATTCAAAATTTAAACTTTAACACGACAGACGTTCGTAACGCGGTCCGAACCCATAGACGAGCCGCGTATGACCTCAATGATGCGCAAGCGACAATGAGCCTATTGAAACGGATGCAGATGGAGGACCCGCAGTTTACCTTCGACTATAAACTTGACGACGAGCATCGAGTTAGCACAATTTTTTGGGTCGACGGTCGTTCGAGGCTAGCTTATAAGCATTTTGGGGATGTCGTGACTTTCGACACCACATACCGTACCAACAAGTACTCGATGCCGTTCGCTCCTTTCACGGGCGTCAATCATCATTATCACTCCATCCTGTTCGGGTTCGCCTTGTTAAGGGACGAGAGCGAGAGTTCTTTTGAATGGTTGTTTAGGGTGTGGCTGGAAGCAATGAACTTCAAAGCACCGACTGTTATCATCACCGATCAAGATTTGGCAATGAAGAAGGCTATTGCTACCGTCTTCCCAGATACTCGACACAACTTGTGCACTTGGCACATAAGCAACAAATACCCTGAACGTCTGCATCACATGTACGCAAAGTATCCAGACTTTAAACAGGATTTTGACAAATGCGTCCTCAAGTCATTAACGATTGAGGAATTCGAGGAGAGGTGGGAAAAGCTTGTTCGGGATTACTCATTGCAAGACAACGAGTGGCTCCAGCACTTGTACGGGCTCAAAGAGCAATGGATTGGTGTTTACACGAGAAGTCATTTTTCTGCGGGCATGAAAACGACGGGCAGGAGTGAATCTATGAATGCCACGTTCGATAATTATGTGGGTACAGCTACCAATTTGAAGAGTTTCGTCACATCAGCACAAAAAGCGGTTGCGTCGTTGTTCGTGAAAGAAAGGGCTGCAGACTTTGCAACCACGTACAAGCAAAGGAGAAGGTTGCTTGAGACCCCGCTGGAGCTGAACGGTGCCAAAGTCTATACGAAGGAGATCTTCCTGCTATACCAAGTAGAGCTGCAAAAATCGGGCCGATACAGTATATATAAGGTGGCAGAAAAGTCGTCGCGTGAGTACAAGGTTTATTCGCTCGTGAATGACCTCGTCCCTGAGAAGCTGCGCAGAATTTATACGGTGACCCACGACACATTGACGGACTCGGTGACATGTGTTTGTAAGAAGTTTGAGTTCCATGGCATCCTGTGTAGACACATTCTGCGGTTTTTCACACAGAAGAATATCAGGACAATCCCCGATAAATACGTCCTGCCACGTTGGACGAAAGGTGCAAACAGGTTGCACGGTACCATTTCCTTTCCGGAGCACCCGTATACTGACTTTGAAGAATCAGAGACGTTGCGGTATAATCATCTGGTGACGATGTTCACCCGTTTGTCCGTAAAGGGTGCTGCTACAATGGTCGGATATAAACATCTCCTCGAGGTAGCTCAGCAGCAAGAGCCCATCGTCGACCAATTGGAAGCAGCTTCAGTCAGCAATGCGGTTGACACCGAGCCTACGACGGGATCAGAAGATGACGAGCCGGGGGAGGGAGCCGACAATGATATCCGGCCTTCGGATCCAATTATATCGCAAACGAAAGGCCGCAAGAGATCTACGCGGATGAAAAGCTCTATTGAGACGGCAACTCAACCAAAAAAGCTAAGAAGGTGTGCATTGTGCAACAAAATGACAGACCACGACAAGCGGAACCATTACAAGGCACTGGGGATAAGTCCAGTGCCTTTGCAAGACGGGGAAGAAGATGATGCCGAGGATGAGGACGAACAAGCTGCAGTGGAACTTTAGTGTACTGAATATTTTGTAATAATCTTTTATGAGCCATCAAAAGTGTCGGACATTTTGTAATAATATTTTAGTAATGACTCGTTTGTAATAACCTTTACAATCATTTTTTTATACGTGATTTCTTACACTGTCCGCTACACTGCGCAGCACAACATTAGAAACCTAAGGTATTAAAGAATACCCCCCTACAACACTTAGTTTTTTTTTGTTTTGGTTCACTTCTCTGCGTCCGCTATACTATGTAGCGGACGGCCCCGCAGAATACCCCCCCTACAACACTTAGTTTTTTTTTGTTTTGGTTCACTTCTCTGCGTCCGCTATACTATGTAGCGGACGGCCCCGCAGAATACCCCCCTACAACACTTAGTTTTTTTTTGGTTTTGGTTCACTTCTCTGCGTCCGCTATACTATGTAGCGGACGGCCCCGCAGACCTCAACACTTAGTTTTTTTTTGGTTTTGGTTCACTTCTCTGCGTCCGCTATACTATGTAGCGGACGGCCCCGCAGACCCCCCTACAACACTTAGTTTTTTTTTGGTTTTGGTTCACTTCTCTGCGTCCGCTATACTATGTAGCGGACGGCCCCGCAGAATACCCACTTAGTTTTTTGGTTTTGGTTCACTTCTCTGCGTCCGCTATACTATGTAGCGGACGGCCCCGCAGAATACCCCCCTACAACACTTAGTTTTTTGGTTTTGGTTCACTTCTCTGCGTCCGCTATACTATGTAGCGGACGGCCCCGCAGAATACCCCCCTACAACACTTAGTTTTTTTTTGGTTTTGGTTCACTTCTCTGCGTCCGCTATACTATGTAGCGGACGGCCCCGCAGACCCCCCTACAACACTTAGTTTTTTTTTGGTTTTGGTTCACTTCTCTGCGTCCGCTATACTATGTAGCGGACGGCCCCGCAGAATACCCCCCTACAACACTTAGTTTTTTTTTTTGTTTTGGTTCACTTCTCTGCGTCCGCTATACTATGTAGCGGACGGCCCCGCAGATCCCAACACTTAGTTTTTTTTTGGTTTTGGTTCACTTCTCTGCGTCCGCTATACTATGTAGCGGACGGCCCCGCAGACCCCCCTACAACACTTAGTTTTTTTTTGGTTTTGGTTCACTTCTCTGCGTCCGCTATACTATGTAGCGGACGGCCCCGCATAATACCCACTTAGTTTTTTGGTTTTGGTTCACTTCTCTGCGTCCGCTATACTATGTGGCGGACAGCCCCGCAGAATACCCCCCTACAACACTTAGTTTTTTGGTTTTGGTTCACTTCTCTGCGTCCGCTATACTATGTAGCGGACGGCCCCGCAGAATACCCCCCTACAACACTTAGTTTTTTTTTGGTTGTGGTTCACTTTTCTGCGTCCGCTATACTATGTAGCGGACGGCCCCGCAGATACACATATTATCGATCACTTTGTTATTTTTTGAACACTTGCCCTGCAGATAGACAGATATCCAACACTTGGTTTCCCACCGTTAAATCACATTGGTCAATAAAATCAATCGCATTCAACAAATTTTTTGGGTTAAAAAAGTGTTGTAACGTTACAATGTGAATTGGGGAACATCATCTCTCGCAGGATGCCTTACCATTACCCCCACAACAAAAAGATTCTGCGAGAACCATAATAAGCATTAAACATAGCTAGCAAAATAAGATTAATCAGTTTTATAATATGCAAGTTACAACAAGAAGGAAACAGGATCTTACCATGGCATCCAACTGGCCTATGCCTCGGTACATATCAATCACAGGCATCACGTCGGTATCGTCGTAGAGACTGTCGACGACTGAAACCGTGCTCTGTAATGGTTCGTAGCAAACCAAGTACCAGTGCGCATTCCCTAAAAAGGGGATTAGAAACACGTCGGCAACACTTGCGCTCACTGGACTATCCCTAGCAAGATATGCTTGTAGGTTAGGGGACGGTTTCCACTGGGCCATGCCTCTCCCCTTCCTTGCATTGCCCCAGTCGTGCCACTCTTGTACTAGGAGCTGATGGAAAAAAGCATCCAAGATAAACACGCGCAGACCGATGTCTGGATGCTCCCGACACCTTCGCCTCAGAATTTGCACGTAGTGCGAGATGACACCGCTGTCTAACCAAGATCCCGGCGCCAGCGAGGCGATCTCTGTCCAAGAGGCATTGTAATCCAAGCCCTCGGGGTGATCCACGTCATACGACGCTCCGTCTTGGGGGGCCCCGCTAAAATAACGGGCTCGGATTAGATCGCATTTATGCGGCTTTAGGGGCCTGGCTGGATGCCCTTTCGGATATTGCCCTCGGGGGTCGATCGGGGGATATTGGCCTCCAATTCCTTCTTCGGCCGGCTGATATTCCCCTTCGGGGCCGCCAACTGGTCCCGCCCACGGGACAATGGGCAGTGCCTCGGAGAAACCGTAGTTTCCGAAAGGAAAGTCTTGCGTGACTTGAGAGAGGGGTTCCGGGAACAAATTGAAGGAGGGGCCGCTGTAATCGCCCCACGACGCTTGAGCCTGTCCCATCCCCGCTTCAGAGGTACCAACAACTCCCTGACTCACCCCTGAAGCCTGTCCAGAGGGATCACCGTATCCCTGGCTGACGCCCGTATAACCCATTCCCGGGCTTACTCCCGAAGACTGGCCCGATGCTTGGCGCAAAAAATTCCCGCAGCCTAAAGCCAATGTCGCAGCCTGTTGGCAAAGATCCTCGCCCATTGCGCTCACCAGATCCCTCCGCTCACTCAACTTCTGGAAGAATGCAAGCGAGGCATTAACCTACATCCAAAGAGATAAAAAATTAAGTAACTTCAATCAGACATTTATATTCAACTAATTTGGTTCAAGTCAGACTTGTTGGGCAACTTACGAGATTGTATGCCATACGCTCATCGATCTGACCCCTAGGCGCATACCTCTCCCCACGTTCAAAGTTTACAGGGGCTACTCTCCTCCGCGTGATGCGGTAGTACCACTCATCGTACTGATCGATGCTGATAACGGGGTCTGGCTCCGAGACGATGGCCGCCAGTGTGTCCTGCCAAGAAGTCCAAAGCTCTATTTCGGCCGCGCACAATTCGTACGCATTGGCGGTGCCAAACACTCCGACATCCGGTGGGTTCCTGTTAACCCTCATATCCGGGGCATCGACTGGCAAACCCTGCTCCAACTCAAAATGGCGCATTGCTCGGTCGGGCAGCTGCCACTCTGCGAGCTCGAAATGGATCAGGGGTGTGCGCTGCAACCCGGAGAGCGTGAAGACGAACGACTCTCCCACCCGTCGCGCCAAACGTATGTACGGTGCCCAACGCATTTGGCCCGGAGATAGACGGTCGAACTCCCCTCGATAGTACGTAATGTTGTGATGGGGATCGACTCTCCTCTTGTAGTGGCTAGCCCTCCGGCTGTACTCCCAAGCACACAACCGAGGCCAGACTTTGTCGGTTCCATCCCTACGCGTTGGTGCACCGGGAGCAAGGTGTTCGTAAGACCACACCTGAGAACATCAAAAAATTATATTTATATCGTCGATTCAACAAAAATAAAACACAATAACGAAGACATGATTTATATGATATACCTGCAATAGCGAGAGACATGCACATATGGCTTTGGAGTTGGGCCTCGTTGCCTTGTGCAATGCTCGGTACAGATACGAAAGAACCGCTGCACCCCAGGCATAATCCCCAACCTCCGACAGGTTACCCAACAACGGTAAATATTTCACGCTGACCGTGTTCTTCGACGTCGTTGGGAATAAAATTGCTCCCATCACCCACAAGAGGAAGGCCTTTGTGTACACCACAAGCTCACGGCCCGTATAGTTTTCCGGCAAAACCCCGTAGGTATCTACCAACCACTTCAACTTTATACCACCAGTGCTAAATTGATCCTGGGGTATCGAAGTGAAGAAGTCTCGCGCTGTTCTCTTATTCGTTGCGTCTGACGGAGGAGCAATTACCGGCCGCCCCGTCACCGGCAACCCCAAGATGAACCCTACATCTTCTAGGGTAATCGTCATCTCTCCGATCGGGAAGTGAAACGTATTCGTTTCACTTCTCCACCTCTCAACAAGGGCACCTATCAAGGCCCGGTCAAGCTGTTGAAAGATCTGCCCATGCGTGAAAATCCCAAACCCAATTCCACGCAGTATTCTTTTCTGGGAATTGTTCAAGGTCCATCTCGTGAACTCGCGAGATACTTCTACGGTGGTGAGAAGTTCTCTTTCCTACGAATTATTAATAAATACAATTTGAGCAAAATGAACGGTAAAACAACGTTCGTAATAATAAGAAAGTTGATAAATAATGTATCTTACTCCACCATCCCATATGAGCGTACTGATATGGTTGGCTTGGTCGTATAACACGGATGGATCTTCTGGTCCAGGGATAAATTCCATTTTTTGCAACTGAAACTATGGAATCGGATTTTACAAACGCTAGCACATGAACAAATACATACATATATAAATCCTCATCACCGCTAGCACATGCTCAATGCATAATCAAAACCACGCATAAAACGCAATATTGATCACAACTATAGATTAGAAACATGTAAAGGATTGATTTTGTGAACTTACGTGATCTATTAGGGGGGGTATTAAAGCTGCTCTTATGAAGAAATTGCGCAGATCTGCTTGCCAACGCCGCTGGGAATATTTGTGAGTAGGAAGAACGGAGAAGAAGAGTGTAGAAGTTATAGGGGGTGAATCTTTTGGGTTTGAATATATATATTTGCTGTCGGACAATATATATTTGCCGTCCGCTATATAGTATCGCGGGTCTGTTCCTTGTCCGCTATATAGTATCGCGGACGCTAGACTTTTGGTTGTTTTGGTAGTTTTCTCTACGTCCGCTATACTATGTAGCGGACGGCCCCGCAGAATTTTTTTGGTTGTCTTCTCTACGTCCGCTATACTATGTAGCGGACGGCCCCGCAGAATTTTTTTGGTTGTCTTCTCTACGTCCGCTATACTATGTAGCGGACGGCCCCACCGAATACCATTACTTAGTTTTTTCTTCTACACTTAGTTCCACCTCTCCAACACTTAGTTTTTTCTACACTTAGTCCAAACTGTCCGCTATATAGTATCGCGGATATACTTACCGCAGAAAATGGTTGGCACGGACCAGACATTTAGTTTTGGCACGGACCGTTTTTTCTACACTTACTTCCACCTCTCCAACACTTAGTTTTTTCTACACTTAGTCCAAACTGTCCGCTATATAGTATCGCGGATATACTTACCGCAGAAAATGGTTGGCACGGACCAGACATTTAGTTCCCGACCTTCCCGAACCCGGCCTAAGCGGAGGGCCTTATATCCGCTATATATATAGAGCTATACAATGTGGCGTAATGTAATAAATTGGAATAAATTGGCGCCCGTAATGCAGTTTTAATAAATTGAAATAAATTGGCCCGAAGACTTGTTTTAGCGACATAGTACGTTAATGCTATTTTAATAAACTGACGCCCGAAGACTTGTTTTAGCGACGGAATCAACAATCTCAATTTTTCCAAAAAATAATGTACGATTCATAATCAACGATCTCAATATATCGAGGCAACAAAAAAAGGCACAATTAACCAAGAAAAAATTTGAAAACATAATAAACAAGAACATAAATATTTTTATTATAATAAACTATGGTTCACAAATGGGGTACGAAAGCTTTTCACAAGCGCTCCGTTCAAAGATTACAACTTGAAAATCCCACCACCCAAGGTGTTCGAACACTACAAAGTCCCCGAGTTCGAGGCCATGCTGGCGCACGAAGACGTTCCAACCCTCTGCGAATTCCTTTTTTTGGGATCGGCCGGGCTTCAGCTTGATTTCAACCTGCCATGCCCCCTTGCGGCTATATAATCTTGCACTATCATGAATTGTTGTAAATTGATTGGTAAATGCTTCCGGTATGTCCTACCAAACACAAAATACAAAAAATAGGTTAGTTTTGGTTAAGAAAAACAAAAGATCAAACTTTTAACACACGAAAATACAGAGAAAGAGAAAGAGAAAGAGGGATAGCCTACAAGTTCATGCTCAAATCCCGGCATCATGACTTTGAAAAAGTGTTTGCCTACCAGGTGCAAGTTGCCAATATAATCGTAGGCGTAGGTGGTCTCCGATCCAGAAGCCATCGAGATCGTCGTTGAGGGGAGGACGGTGGTGTCGGCGGAGATGTGGGTGACCGGAGATGTGGGTCGCCGTAGATGGGGTAGCGGCTTTAGGTTAGATGTTCGAGAGAGGGGACGCCGTCCGCTACAATAATATATATACCCCGATCTGATTAAATATTTATAGCAGGAGAGAGTTGACGAAGGGACGCCGTCCGCTACAGATACCAAGGGGACACTGTTGACGCCATACAGATACCAAGGGGACAGTTCTCGGGGCTCACGCCCGAGACTTTATAGGCGACCGAGAGGACAGGCCCTGACATGTGTCAGCCTAGAGATCGTCCGCCATACAGTATGGCGGACGCCTTTTTCCTGACACATGTCAGGAACAGAAAGGCGTCCGCGAGACAGTCTCGCGGACATGGGAGGAGGGCAAAAAGGTAAAACTCCCGTCCGCGAGACAGTATGGCGGACGGGTACCAGTTTTGGAAAAAGGCGCGATCTGGACCGTCCATCTTTCAGGATGGACGGTCAGATCGCGCTAGCAACTTAACTCCATTTGCTAGCGCTATCAATGGATCAGCTCCCATATATATATATATATATATATATATATATATATATATATATATATATATATATATATATATATATATATATATATATATATAGCTGAAACTTTCATTTAAAATTACGACATGTATGATCTTTAGAATTCTATCTTTGCGACATGTAGGATTTTTTAGGAACCTTCTCCTTTTACCACATAAGCTTCAACTTTGTACGTGGTAATTCCCTAACTTAATTGGTCTCTTCATTTAAAGTCCAACTTTTTTAAATTGAATATATACAATTCAAGAATCCTATTTGTTTCGGTGTCTTTTTTTTACCCTATTTAACTCTTTTGTATGATTTATTATTAGAAAATTCATAGGTATAATTTATCCTATATTTGTAAACTTTATAAAATTAAGAAGCCAATCATACACCTTATAAAACTCTACCTAATCCTTATAATTTTATATTAGGCCCTAATTTTGATCATTAACACCTTATAGGATTCAAGAATCCTATTTGTTTTGGTGTTATTTTCTTTTCCCACTTTTATTTTGGTGTTTTTTTACTTTTCCTACTTTATTATTTATCTCTTTCCTATCATTTATTATTAAAAATTCGTAGGTATAATTTACCTTATATTTGTAATTTTATAAAACTAAGAAGCCAATCATACACCTTATAAAACTCTGACTAATCATCACACTTATACATTAGGCCCTAAATTTGATTATTAACACCTCAAAAGCACTCTAAAATAACATAATTTTTATAACTCTATTTTTGCGCCACGTTAGATTTTTTTAAAAAATCTTCTCCTTTTGACACGTAAGCTTCAGCTTTGCATGTGGTAGTTCTCCAACTTAATTAATCTCTTTATTTAGAGTCCAAATTTTTTGAATTGGATATAGAAGATTCAAGAATCCTATTTGTTTTGGTGTCCTTTTTCTTTTCTATCATATTTTACTCATTCCTATGATTTATTATTAGAAAATTTGTATGTATTATTTATCCTATATTTGAAAACTTTATAAAATTAAGAAGCCAATCATACACCTTATAAAACTCTCTCAAATCATTTTACTTATATATTAGGCTCTAATTTTGATTAGTAATATCTTATAAGATTCAATAATCCTATTTGTTTTGGTATTCTTTTCTTTTTTCACCTCTATTTTGGTGTTCTTTTCTTTTCCTACCTTATTATTTAACTCATTCCTATCATTTATTTTTAAAAAATTTACAGATAATTTACCCTATATTTGTAAAATTTATAAAACTAAGAAGCCAATCATACACCTTATAAAACTCTGCCTAATCACTACAGTTATACATTAGGCCTTAATTTAACACCTCAAAAGTACTTTGAAATAACATGATTTTTATAACTCTATCTTTGCACCAGATAGGATTTTTTAGGAATCTTCTCCTTCTGACACGTAAAATTCAGCTTTGCATGTAGTAGGTCTCCAACTTAATTGGTCTCTTCATTTAGAATATAACTTTTTTGAATTGGATATAGAAGGTTTAATAATTCTATTTGTTTTGGTGTTCTTTTCTTTTTCTACCTTATTTAAGTCTTTCCTATGATTTATTATTAGAAAATTCGTAGGTATAATTTGCTCTATATTTGTAAACTTTATACAGCTAAGAAATCAATCATACACCTCATAAAACTCTACCTAATTATTGTACTTATAAATTAGGCCTTAGTTTTGATTATTAACGCCTCAAAAGTACTTTAAAATAACAATATAAAATCTCAAAAATAAAAAATACAAAATATTCCCTACTTACTTACTCTTTATTATGAATTTTTTACTAAAGAATTTATAAGTAGTATTGATTACTATACATAAGATTTGCGACATGTAAGATTTGTTGAGCTCTTATATTTTTGACAAGTAAGATTTTGAAAACTCTTGATCAGCAATTACATTAGAAATTCTAAGAGAATTATATGTTCTTTGAGTTCGCTAAAGATAACTTTGAAAGAAATCTAATTTTTTTTAGAGTTAATTACGCGGTTGACCACTGTACTATTAGGCAAATTTCACTTTGACCACTGAACTTTGATTTGTGTCAAAGTGACCATTGGACTCTTTAATTTGTTCAATTAAGTCATTCCGTTAGGTTCAGTTAACAAAATGTCCGTTAAATCATTTAATTTAGGGGCAAATCCGTCAGTCTCTATTCTTTTTTTCTTCCTCCTCCTCTTCTTCTTCTTCTTCATTCTTCTTTCTCGTTCGAGATCTCTTCAACCTCAACCAAGCATTAGCACCACCGAGCACAGCCACCGCTCCACCACCAACCACCATGCGCTACCGTGACACCAACCCAACACCACCACCAAGCGCAACCCCGACACCAACCCAACACCACCACCAAGCACAATCACCGCCATACCCACGACCACCTTTTGTCCTCTACCATTAAACTCACAACCGCCACCAATACAGTCCACCACTACCACCAAAAAACTAACCCATTTAAACCACAGATCTGGAACTTAAAAAAAATGATTTGAAAAAGAAACAATCCATCGGCGCAATCGGCTAGTTGCTTCGTCTTCGCCCTCTTCTGCAATAGATATAGTTTCTTAGCCTAGATCTTAATTTAATGACGATGGATGAGGGTGAGGAAGGCTGCCAAATAGACAAATTAGGCACCTCCAACTCATCGGTCGTGAATGCCGACAGCGGCTTGAGCAATGCGGGCGATGAGGACTCGTGCTTGACGCCACGCGTTTGCCTTCGATTTCAGTATCTTCGATGAGGGCAGAATTTGTGACGCGGTAGCTGTTTTCGGTTGACGGCGAAGGTGGAAGTGGTGGTGAGTTGACCCAGGAGTAGAGCTCGAGGCCGAATTGGGTTGATCTGACTTTTGGTCAAGCTGGGTCCGGTGGTGGTGGGTTGCAGGATTTGAGAGTTTTACAACCGCCATCGCCACCGCCGCCGCCGTAGCAGTAGCAAGTGAAGAAGAGCCGGCGGGGGCCGCGATCGCGAAGCTCGCAACGGGTGGTTGAGATGGAGGAAGAAGAATAGGAAAAGAAAAAGAAAAAGAAAAGTAGAAAAAGGATAAAAATAAGAAAAGAAGAAGTAATATAAAATTTTTTTGAGTTTTTATGTTTTGACAATTTTGTCCCCACATGTGCCTCGCACATGGACACTTAACAGACTTTTTGTTAACTGAACCTAACGAAATGACTTAATTGAACAAATTAAAGAGTCCAATGGTCACTTTGACACAAATCAAAGTTCAGTGATCAAAGTGAAATTTGCCTAGTAGTACAATGGTCAACCGCGTAATTAACTCTTTTTTTTATAAGTTATACCTTTAAAGTCTAACCTGTTACAAGAGAAATTCCAAGAGAGATATATGTATTTGGAGGAAAGTAACTTGTGGCAAGCTAAGATTGAGTTGGAAGAAAATAAATGTAAGGGTGAATGAGTTAAAAGAATTTTTCTCCATTAATTGATAACAATGGCCAATTATTATGATAGTTAAGGTAATGGTACTAGGGAGATTTAGATGGTAGATGTTACAGTATGGCTGTGATGGGAACTGAAAATGTGACAATGATTACGAATGTAATAGTGGTAATATATGTGGTGGTAGTTGAAACACTGTTAATAAGATTGAGATTTGTAATAATTCTGACAAGTCATGGTTGCAACGGTACGTGTAGTTCTTGAGATGGTTGTGGTGCTTGTGGTAATCTTAGCAGTAGGATTATTGTGATGACAGAGATGATGGTAGTGGTAAAAGTTAGTAAGTGTTAATTCTAAAGTGATTAGAGGTAGCATTAAAATAATGGTGGTTGACAAGTTATGCTCTAATATGTCTTGATTGTAATATCCCACATCGGTTGGGGGAGAGTTTGCGATTGGCCTTATAAGACCCTGCCTATGAACTCATAAGTACCTACTTGGCTAGCCCTTTTGAGGGAGGCAACGCCCTGTGGTGGGGCCGTGGACCGGGTCGTTACAGATGATTGTAATATCCCACATCGGATGTGGAATAGTATGAGATGACCTTTATAAGACCTTGCCAAGGAACTCATAAGTACCTACTTGGCTAGCCTTTTTGAGGGAGGCAATGCCCTGTGGTGGGGCCGTGGACCGGGTCGTTACAGATGGTATCAGAGCCGACTCTAGAAAACTCGGGCTGGGGTATCCCGTCGGGTTGCCGATGGTTGGGGGAAACGAAGGCAAGCCCGGGTATATCCCACATCAAGAGGATGGTTGGGGCAACGAAGGGTGAGCCCGGTATATCCCACATTGGCTAGAGAGGAAGATTCTGGGCTATGTGTGATTGAGCCTTAGCGAGGACGCTAAGGAATAAAGAGGGGAGATTGTAATATCCCACATCGGATGTGGAATAGTATGAGATGACCTTTATAAGACCTTGCCAAGGAACTCATAAGTACCTACTTGGCTAGCCCTTTTGAGGGAGGCAATGCCCTGTGGTGGGAACTGTAACATCCCGGAATTTTCCGAAATGTTATACACTCGCTCGATCAATTCACTAAAATAATATTACCTCAACTCACTCAAATAATACAAATATGTCAGAGCAACTAAATAATCCATCAACTGTCAGAGCAACTAAATAATCCATCAACTGTCAGAGCAACTAAACCGTTATTTTTTCAATCTTAGTAATCTATCGTGGGCGAAATATCAAATTAGGTCCTGCAAATTTAAACAATATCATTCACCCACGCAGGGGTTCTGATGATGAATACCAAAAATCTAATTCCTTCACTTTCGCTTGCTCGGCTCTAATCCCTATTCAGGTAACCTACTGCTGGCTGTCACCTGCAGAAAGGAAGTCAAAGGGGAGTGAGCTTTTGAGACCAGTAAGGTCGCACAAAGATTTAAAATAACAAAACGATTCGGACGATTTTTCATATAAAACTTTTGAAGAGTATTTTCAATGAAATACAGCACTTAGACAAAGATGAACAAAACGAACGATTTTACATTCAAGTCCAATAACAACTTTTTGAGGGATTTTTACTTTCGATGAAATCACTACAATACGATATAAACATAGAGATGAGTATTCAACTCAATCCCTTAAATAATAGTCATTTGAAACACTTCGGATATAATAAAGCATGAATGGATACTATTCAAAACAGTTCAAGTGTAATAAAACATAAACAGGAAACATTGAACATGAGTAGTACAGAAGCAAAGCCACCCCGGCAGTGCTCGATCGCTTTACATATGCATATGTAACACTGACTAGTCCATCTAGGTACTAGTTAACCCATCCAACAGACCATCCTTATAACGCCAACAATACAGACCATCCTTATGGCTCCCAAGTTACTAACTCATGTCAACATTGAGAAACAATAAATAAAATTCAAAGCATTTTATGATAATTGAATCGATAAAACAGATGAGAATAAACAAAATACGAATTCCAAACGATCGCTTAAGGTTCAAGTTAGGCTTTCATGGACAGGTTTAAAACATCTTTTATATCAGCATAAAATTGAATCAATTTAGTTTGTAAAACTGTTATATAAGCATTTGAAAACAGAATGTCGAAATAGGGTTCGGATAGAATTCCTTACCTCGGTCCAAGCTAAGCGATGCTACCAAACCTCGATCAATAATCTCTGAATGAACCTAGATTGACAATTTATTTGTTAGAACATAATCTATGTCTAATATACTATAACCTAATATCCACTACCCAAACGATGTTCATTTCTAATTCCGAAATCGCTCTACCCAAAGCGCCTCGCACGTGGCTAACCTAACCGAAATCCCTATACACTCTTTAAATGTGTAATGATACTCCAAATGAACATTAAATTATAATAAAACACTTTTATGGCTTAAAACATTATTAAAAGTCAAAATATGCATTTTTTGAATTTTTGAATATTTTTGAATTAAAATAATTTCTTTAAATAGAATAAAAACCCAATAATAGCCATAATTACTTCCAGCTGCAAAATAAGTCCCATAATTTTTATAAGAACTTTATATATATAAAAATTATAGAAATTGAAATCAGAATTTAAAAGACATAAAAACTATTTTTAAAGTTTTTGTTTTTTTAAAAACAATGCGATATGGAATCCATAGCAAATCAACTCCAAAAATCATCAAATTCAAACTGAGTCTTATTTATACCATAAATACATTACTATAATTTTTACCAAAACATTTTCAGGCTTTAAAGGTTCCAAAAGAATTTTCCAAATCTGAAATTATAGAAAATACTAAACATTCATACGATCTCAAAAAAATTATAAACTTTTGCCAAGAATTCTAATATTACCTAAAGTACTATACTGCAAATTTTCATCCGTTAACGATAAGCGTGGGTTAACATATGCACATGTCAATCTACCGCTAACCCAAATTTATCCGTTCCGTACTTCTCTTCTTCTTCTTCTTCCTTTTTATTTTCTACCTACTGACCAAACACTCACACACATACCCATTACACATTACATTCTCACACACTTGAGCACCTAATAAACTACACTCTAAGCCACACCCAGTATCCATCATGCTCACCACTATACCCACCAATACACACACTCGCTCACAGGTTACACAAACACTTTTTCTCCATGAACCCACTTATGACACGCATGAACACTACATAATTTTCTCCACACCCACTGATTTCACACGCACACCCTCAAACACAAACATACACCCAGGCACACAAACATTTCCACACCCACTGCCTCACGACGGTGGGTCTTTCTCCTCTCAAACCTGCTACTAGTTTCATGGCTCCACAATAACCCATTCCTTGCTTCATAACAACCACACTACACTTCAAGAACCCATATTTCTGTACATATATTCACACCGCAATTACCTAGCAGTCTCCCTTTCTTGCACACTACACACATTCGCACAAAGACAAACACACTGTCATGTATACACCTCCCACACCCATTTCCATTTCACAAACCCACAACACACTTGAAGTCTATGGGCTGTTTTGAAGCCTTCCTCTTCTCCCTTTCATGTACACAACCCACTCCAAACGCACCCACAATGCCGTCGTCTCACGGCTGCTATGCGGCCTCCTTAGTCCTTCATTTCACACCTACAAACACACATAAATACCCCCATAAAGCACTCCCTCATGGCAGCCATGTACCTGCCCACACTACCTGCACCTCTTACACACATGTGATGGTGCCGAAAATGGTTCGATGATACGTGGAGGTGCCACAAAGGATGCGGTCTGAGTTGGCTTCCAGGTAGGCAACGTGGGAGACAGCAAGGACGGCGCAAGGGCCGAGGACAAGGCTCCCCAGACAGGTCGTGAGGGCTGGCAGTGCTGCGCAGGCAGGGTGACGATGAACAGGACCGACAGTCTACAGTCCGTGATGAGGGTATGGCGTCCAGGGTCCGTAGACGGGAGTTCAAGTATATTTCTCTCACTAGAATTCCAGAGAGAATGTTCCTTTAGAGAGAGAAAGTGAAAAGTCCAAATGAGAAAAAGATCCTTGAAAAAGCTCCAAAGTCCACTATTTATAGGCAAAAATGTGCATGTGTCATAAGTTGACATGTGTCGCCCCCTGGGAACGACACGTCACCAGGGGGCCAACGCACTGACCCTTCGTTGGACTGCCGGTTCCTAAGTTCGTGCTGCCCTGCCCTTGCAACATCTCTCTGCCTGTCTGAGGAGACTGATCATGCCGCGGTAGCATGGTCAGAGTAGCCCGTTGCCCCAGCCTCCAGTCCAAGCCCTTACTGAATCCCACAGGTCTGGCAGCGGTGGGGAAGACCCGACGCCCAGCTGCCAGGTGGACTAGGCAAGATGCCCTTCCGAAGACCTGCTCCCGTCTCCGAGTGACCCGGGGGTCATAGTCCTTAGGGGTGCCGACGCGAGCCCCCAGTGCCAGAGCACGTAGGCCAGTCACGCAGGCACCCTGGCGGAGATAGTGTCCTGGAGGAGTAGCCTATCCCGTAAGCATATAACATGATTGCAGCGCATGGGGCGCGGTTGAGTGCGGGCGACGAGGGTCGCAGAGTGATCTCCGAGCGACGAGGGTCGTTGCGTGGATGGCGCGCGACCGTGAGCGACGGTTGTCATGGCGACAGAGCGGCCACAAGTGACGGTCATCGTGACAATGGGGTGGGGTCAAAGGTGACGGCGTCGGTGTTCAAGGCAGGTGGCCGACCCCCATGGGGTGGCCGACCCCCAAGGGAGGCCGACGCTTGGGGGAGGCCGAGCCTAGAGGGAGGCCGACCCCCCGAGGGTGGCCGACCCCCAAGGGTGGCCGACCCCTTGGGGGAGGCCGACCCTAGAGGGAGGCCGACCCCCCGAGGGTGGCCGACCCCTTGGGGTGGCCGACCCCTCGGGGTGGCCGACCCCTTGGGGGAGGCCGACCCCCCGAGGGTGGCCGACCCCTTGGGGTGGAAGGCACGCCGAAGTCGCTTCACGAATGGTTCACGTGACTTGAGCATGCGTTGCTTTGACCGGCCCTCGAGCGTTGAAAAGTTGACCGCTGACTGGGTGATGTGTCGTGCAAAGTGGGTCCCTTGGCGGGTCTTGGGGTGCGACCAGAATAGGGTATGAACATAAGCCCCCTGCGTGTGGCGGGCGCGGAGGGGCAACCCGAGCGGGCGTCGCATGCATAAACGATGTGGTTACAGCCCCTCTTGCTGCGGGGGCCAGGGTCCCTGGTGATGGAGCCGGCGATGACGCTAAGCCCATGTAGCAGTTTGATTGAGTCGGCGATGGCTTCAAGGTTGTGAGCCCATCCCGTAGTTTGATTGAGCCGGCAATGGCGCTAGCCCGTGCTGGCACGCCCATGCCGCAGTTGATTGTGTCGGCGATGGCTTCAAGGTTGTGAGCCCATCCCGCAGTTGATTGTGCCGGCGATGGCTTCAAGGTTGTGAGCCCATCCCGTAGTTGATTGTGCCGGCGATGGCTTCCAGGTTGTGAGCCCATCCCGTAGTTGATTGTGCCGGCGATGGCTTCAAGGTTGTGAGCCCATCCCGTAGTTTGACCTGTAGTTTGATTGTGCCGGCGATGGCTTCAAGGTTGTGAGCCCATCCCGTAGTTTGATTGTGCCGCTAACCCGTGCTGGCGCTCAGCCCATGTCGCAGGGAGGGGTCCTCTTGCAGGAGCACTACGAGCGGAGCCTCCAGAATGTCGCACACGAGAGTGGGTTGAAGGTCTTCCATGCCCATGGCGGGGGCGCATGGTGTGGTGAATGGGTGTTATGCCCGGAGGCTTGTAACATGGTCGTGGTGCATGGACATGGCGATGATTGTCGCGGGGACAATACTTGGTGCCGGAACACATGTCATGAAAGTGGTGCGGCGACGAACGTCGCGAAGCAATACTGTGCCGGGGCACATGTGATAAGAATGGCGCATGGGTGCGGCGACGAAGGTCGCGGAGCATATACTTGGTGCCGGGGGCACGTACCATGAAGATGGCGCACGGGCGCGGCGGCGAACGTCGCGGAGCTATACTTGGTGCCGGGGGCACGTACCATGAAGATGGCGCACGGGCGCGGCGACGAACGTCGCGGAGCTATACTTGGTGCCGGGGGCACGCATGATGAGAATGGCGCACGGGCGCGGCGACGAACGTCGCGGCAGTGCATCAAGTGACCATTGGCATTGAGCGCGCGTTGTAAAGAGCGCGATGAGTTGGCACAAGCGACGCGGTTCAAGGAGATGGCACGCGGGCGACGGGGCCTGTCGCGGAGCTGTCATGTGAATGCGTGCGACGAAGGTCGTAGAGGTGGCGCGCGGGCGCGCACTGCGGTCATAGCGGCGACGGCGCGTGGTCGACAAACTGTGGCGAGGCGCCGGCGGACGGGAGCGTAAAGTAAAGGAAAAAAGAAAGAAAAAGAAAAGAAAGAAAGAAAGAAAAGAAAAAGGAAGAAAGAAAGAGAAAATAAAAGGAAAAAAGAAAAAAAGGAAAATTGCCCACCCCTATATAAGGAGCGGAGGGGGGCAGGGTCGGAGGCACCGCCATTTGTGCCTACGTAAGTCAGAGAGAGAGAGAGAGAGAAAGAGAGAGAGAAAAAGGGATGGTGAGAGAGGAGGTGGAAGTGGGCGAGGGGTCGTCGGGGCCAGGGGGTCGGCCAGTCGGTGGCTCTGCGAGGGGAGGGGGGTCGGCCAGCCACGGGGGCTCGGCCGCACGAGGGGGGTCGGCCCAGCGAGGGGGGTCGGCCGGACAAGGTGGGTCGGCCCAGCGAGGGGGGTCGGCCGGGCAAGGGGGTCGGCCCAGCGAGGGGGGTCGGCCGGGCAAGGGGGGTCGGCCCAGCGAGGGGGGTCGGCCAGCCACGGGGGGTCGGTCGCACGAGAGGGGTCGGCCGCACAAGGAGGGTCGGCCAGTCATGGGGGGTCGGTCACGCAGGGTGTCCGACAGGCCCAAGTCCCATCCTCACAGCCCGGAGCGACGCCAGCAGCGAAAAAAGTTCGGCAGAAGATGTGGGCGAAGCCGCGAGGGGCCGCGGCGGGTACATCGCGACCGCCGCGGGATATGATGACTGTACCTGTGCCGGCGCCGCCAGTCGATGAGGCCACACTGTCAGTGGGTGTCGAGGCGGCAGTGCCATTGACCTTTGATGATGGCGGTAGGAGGTCCTACGATCCGGAGCCAGATAAAACAAACACATTGCTGGGGGTGAGGGGAGTAGTACCGTGTGTACCGGACCGTGAGCTGTGGAGGGAGTTGGCCATTCGTGTGGCAGACGGAGCGTTCAGGACACCGTGGGGTGGTCCGTCGATGGGAGAGGAGCCTCGGCTGTCGTCACCCTACCTTCGCGCGCCGAGCCCGGCGGAGGCGCCTGTGATGTCGCCGAGGTATGTACCGGCATTGTTGATTGGGAGAGAGGACATACCTTGGTCGCCGGTGATGTTCAAGGGCCATAGTGCGATGCCGGTAGGGTGGGACTTTTGGTGTGAGCATATGTTGGAGACACCGGTGAGGGCGCAGGTGTTGCAGGCACTAGGGCTGTTACCGGCAATCAATGTTACGGCGAGGGGGCTGGAGTTATATAGGGATACGCCAGGGATGACCCGATTGCTGGCAAGATGGAGCACGCAGTCGCATACGTTCGTGACCGAGTTCGGGGAGATCGGGCCGACGTTACTCGATGTGTTGATGCTGACAGGGCTGCCGATACACGGGGAGGTGGATGCACGGGTGACCCGGCTGAGCGGGGAGGAGCGGTTGTTGCAGACGCAGCTACTGGACATTTTGGCGGAGACGAAGAGGCACCGGAAGGGGACGTACGGTGGGTGGCTGCGCCAGTTCTACGGCACGCCGCAGGCGAGGACAGGCCAGAAGTTGGGCAATGCTGCCCAGTTCGTGATGGGTCCGTATCATGGCAGCGATCGGTACGAGTTGGTGGCGTTTTTGGCGATGTTCTTATCGAGGTAAATTTTGTACTGTCGTGTGATTATTCGTGAATATATCGTATGTCCTGCTTGCCCTGTAAAACGTCAAACTGACATATGTTGCCGGTCGTTGTTTGCAGGTTTGTGTTTGAGGGGACACCTGAGGATGGCATTTCCCCGAGGGTGTTTCCCTTGGCCATTCGGATGGCGCAGGGAAGGCGGGTCGGCTTGGCTCCGGTGTACTTGGGCACGTTATACTCGCGGCTAGATCAGTTCGTGAATGACGTGAAGCGGTCGTATGGTCGGTATCAGGTGGCGACGTACGTGGACTGGATGTTCTTGCAGAGGTACCTGTACGAGTGCTTTCCAGGGTACCGTCCTGACGGATACCCACTCGCACACCCGTCACCGACGATGGGGACAGTGACCCGTCCAGGCAGGTCGCGGCAGGTGGCGTTGTGGTGTAGCGGGTCTCGGGCTTTTGCTTGGGCAGGCATCAGGAGGCCGGGGTGCCCGTTGGCACAGATTCTAGACAAACGGGGGGAATGCGAGCGACGGCCCTATATGGAGATGCATGCGTCATATGGTACGCCGCCATGGCTGCACGTGCAGGAGGTGACGACAGATCTAAGCAGGAGAGGCGAGCTAGCGCCAGGACAGCTGGCGCTATTGGTCGCGTATTTTCCCGGCTGGCTCCCGGTATTGACAGATGATGGCGGGAAGCCCGCCGAGTGCTGCTATTATGTGGCGAGGTATTGCCCGGACCGTCTGTCGTTGGCGTTCGGGTATGATCTAGAGCCCCCATGCGGTTATGACAGCCCTTGGAGTGTGGCGACGGCTTTTGGGTATACACTATATGACAGAGCCCGCGAGTGGCCGGCACCGACGACAGAGTGGAGGCAGCCAGGGACAGAGGTGGCAGGGGCGGTGACCGCGGATTATGCGCATTGGTGGGAGCGACTGCGAGGGAGCTGGGCCGGATGGCTGGCACAGCCGTCAGGCACACGTCGACAGGTAGATGTGTTCGCATGTGACCGAGCCCTGAGTTTGATATCGGCCACAGTCGCGAGGCAGTGCGGGATGCTGTCACTGGTGACCGGGAGTTCTGTTCCGAGCTCGGAGAGGGAGGCGGAGGAGGATGCGGTAGAGTTGGGGGACGCTGCTCCCGGGGAGGACCGTGGGGAGGAGTCTATTGCCGAGGTGCCGAGGGTGCCGGGGGCCGGCAAGGGGCCCTTGTCGGCATTGCGAGTGGGGATGATGGAGACAGCACGTCAGGCTAGTGCTGGTACCTCAGCCCCACACCTATCAGGGGCGAAGAGGCCGCGCGACGTATTAGAGGAGCTAGACTCTGAGGTTTGCTTCTGTCCTTTCTTTTTGTCGTATAAATATGGTTTGCATATTGCTCATAATCTGTGAACTGACAGCGGTTTTGCCAGGGGGACGAGGAAGAGGCGGTCGCGGGGGGGAGCGAGGCCGAGACTGAGATCGCAGGCGAGGAGGCTATGGCAGCCGAGGCCGGCAGATTAGTTGACAGTGACGAGACCGAGGCCGTTGAGCTATTGACGGCCAGTGTGCCGAGGAGGGTGAGCCCATTGCCTGCTACTGAGGAAACGGTGGGGGCACTATACGGCGGAGAGGGGAGCGATACGGTGATGTTCGACATTGACGAGGACTGGTGGACAGGCATGGAGACGCAGGTTGTGGGAGGTGATGGTGGCGAAATGGCGGAGCCTGAGTCTGTTGTTGCTGCCTCGATTCGTGAGCGAGAGACACCGGTTCAGGCCGTGGTGGTGCGACGGCATGACACATTGCCGGAGTCCGTGGTTGAGGTCGGAGCTACTCTTCTGGCGATGCACTCAGCCACGATTGGGGCGCAGAGGGCGGGTGGGATGTCGGAGATTTCTGCAGCGGGCGGCAGTGGCGCGACAGTCGGAGAGATGAGTAGAGGATCCTCGAGCGGTCAGGTGGATGTGGCAGCTTGGGGGGGCCTCCAGCTACCGGCGGAGACTGTGCGCCGGTTAGAACTGGTGAAGGCAGCGTTCCCGCAGACATTCGAGAGCGTGGTGGTAGAGAACCCAGTACTACGGATGTGGGTGTCTGCAGGGTTTATGGAGTGGTTGCTGCCGTTCGCCAGTGTGCCGTCGTCGGGTTGGACTGCAGAGTTCGTTGCTCGGTCGCTTTCAGAGTTCGCTCCGTTCACATCGCTAGGTATGCAGCTGGACTGGCTAGCAGATTTCTTTAGATCGAGGAGCGTCAGCCACGATATGGATGAGAGGCGTGCAGTCGTGGTTATGCGGGAGATGTTGCTGGAGCGGCGCCGCACAGGATTAGAGGCAGAGCGGTCAGAGATCACGGCAGAGTTGGCCGGGATTGACATGCAGGTGGCAGAGATAGAGAGACAGCTCGTCGATTTGCAGAGGCAGTTGTCCGATCTACAGAGGCGGCGAGGTGAGGTGGACGGGCGAGAGTCAGAGCGGTTAGGGCGACAGGCCGAGCTTGATGCTGGATGGTCAGAGGTACAAGCGGAGCGGGAGGTACTTCAGGCATTCAGCTCCCACCCAGTTGCATCGCTGTTGTCTAGACTTTCCTAGCTTGTATGTTACTTTGCCGTAGTTGTAGTGCTTAACGACGGCTAGTAAACGTTTGATGTATATGTACATATTTTCGATGGTCTCGGCTTATTGTATGTTATGTTCGGTTGCTCTCTTCTTTCTTCTCTCTTTTTTTTTTGAATGTCTTGCTTGTTTCGGTTACTTGTGAATGCTCTCCCATTCCCGCTCGTAGAAAGTGACTTAGGAAGCATAGGTTGAGAATGAGTGCCAGCTGGGCAGAAGTTGAGGTAACAGCATGACTTTGTATTGATAGGACGCGGTACAAAACACCATTACATGACTAGTGTAGAACGCTACACAGATCAACAAAAAAATACAAGTCTGCAAGCAATGTCGCATGTACAAAAATGCTACGAGGGCGCGTTCTATGACGCGACTACACATAATACTTCTTCAGGTAGCGGCCGTTGATGGGGGCCGAGACCTGACCGTCGTCGTGGTTGAGCAGGAGGTACGAGCCATTAGTGCGGGCTTCGTGCACCGTGAAAGGGCCCTCCCAGTTTGGCGTGAATTTAGGAGCTGACATGTTGGCCCGCACATGCTTGGCGGCTTGAAGAACAAGGTCGCCCTCGATAAACGAACGTGGCTTGACGGTCTTCCCATAAGCTTTCGTAAGCTGCTCATGATACTTCTTCATGCGGCGCAGGGCCGTGGCTCGTCGTTCGTCGAGGCCGTCAAGTGCCGCCAGCCGGGCTTCTTCATCTCCGAGACTGCTGCTTAGGGAAAGTCGAGCCGATGGTTCTGCGATCTCGGCAGGTACCACACACTCGTCCCCGTAGACGAGAGAGAAGGGCGTGGCCTTTGTCGCTGTGTGCATGGATGTTCTGTAGGCCCAGAGTGCCAGATTCAGTTGTTCGGACCACGACCGGTCGGCGTCATGCACCATTCGCGATAATACTCGTAGCAAAGTCTTGTTGGACGCTTCAGCTTGACCATTACCTTGCGGGTAATAGGGAGTTGATGTGGCATGGCTGATGTTGTACCTTTCCATGAGAGCTCGAACCTCTCGGTTAATGAATGGGGTGCCATTGTCAGATATAATACATCGAGGGATGCCGAAACGACAGATGACGTCGCGTAAGAAGTTGGAAACGGCACCTCCCGTGGCTCTCCGCAGAGGTACGGCTTCAACCCACTTCGTAAAGCGTTCAGTAGCAACCATGATCCATGAATGGCTTCTGGACGGCGGGTGGATGGGGCCGATGAGGTCGAGGGCCCAAGAATGAAATGGCCAAGGTGCTGAGATCATGTGCAAGTCGGATGCTGGCGAGTGTATCCTGTCGGCGTGCCGCTGGCAGGGTTGGCAGCGTCGGACATGCGAGATGGAGTCGGATTCCATAGTCGGCCAATAATACCCCAATCTTAGTAATTCTGCATACAGCTTCTGGGAGCCTTGATGTTCACCACAATCACCATTGTGTACTTCGTTAATGACTTTGACCACTTGGGCACCTTGCAAGCATCGCAGGGTGCGTCCCGAAAATCCCTTGCGAAATAACTCGCCTTCCGTCACAAAATACCTGACTGCCTTGCGCTTGATGGATCGTGCTGAGCCGCGGTCAGGTGGTAGAATCCCGTGGGATAGATACTGGATGAAAGGCTGGCGCCAGTCACCCTCGATGTCAATGACAAGAGCTTCGGCACCGTCGGGTGCATACAAGCACTCGGGACAATCCTTTTGTATATCCGAGGCGTCCTTGGCCATGGATGGCCAATATAATCCCATACGCTGGAGGCGACGATACAGAGGGGGACCGTCGAGGCCACAACACTTCTGGTGGCCGAGCTGTAATTTGTGTTTTGCCTCTTCCGGTGCCAAACATCTTGCTAGAGTGCCTCCGGGACACCGCCTGTATAAGACATCTCCCATCATTGAAAAGTCTGTAAGGGTGGAGGCATGAGCAAGAGATGGCGCTTTAAGTTTGTCGATGATAGGTTGCCT